>JABUQX010053158.1:0-70897 GCA_015478945.1 Trachelipus rathkii
CAAGAAAAATGTCCTAGACTATCTCCTATAATAAACTTTATCAAGAAAACTGGAAAAACCTATAGTTTTCCGCATGCATATATTAAAAATATATTATATTTTGTTACTAAAGATATGAAATATTTGATTGAAATTCCCGATTCATTAGTCTATACTGTTTTAAATATAGGGCATTGTAGCTTAGGTTATGGGAACATGAGCCACATCAGGACTGAAAAGAAGATAAAAGAAAGATATATTTTCCCTAAAATGTCCAAACTCATTTTCCAATTTTGTAAAGAATGTCCGTCGTGTTTACAAGTAAAAGGTAATATACCTAAACGAGCTCCCATATTTAGTTATCCCTTAGCATATTCACCTTTCAGCCGTGTGCATACGGACATTATCGTCCATTGCCTATATGTAAAAGAACCGAAGCAAAATATATATTAGTTGAGCCCAGTAGGCGTAATTAACCATAGGATATTCGTTTTTGGGGGGCCATAGGCACAAATATCTTGTACTTCTTATTATATATATAATATATAATTATTATATTATAATATATATACTATGATATATATATATATATTATATGATATATATAAACTTAAATAATACAGAGTTAATTTCCATAGCAATTACTATATTACAACATATATTTCTATCTAATATATATGTGCATTAATATATATATAATATATAATAGTATATATTTTATATACTAACTATATAATATAATATATATATATATTAATATATATAGATATATTATATACTTATTATTATATCAATATATAAATGTAATAAATTGTTACAAATTAGTATACTGTAGTATTTCTTAAACTGTTAGAATAAATATCAGATATTATAATCATAATAATATATAATATTATTATACCTATATAAAATAGCCTATAGTATATATACCACATACAATTAATATTGGTTACTGTAATCGAATTTTAATAAATAATATATATATACTAACCTATAAATATCTGCTTAAAGAACGTTATATATAATATATATATATATATATTATTCACAGTAATAATCAATATATAATACTCACCATATAGATTTAGAGTGACTATATCTCTGAGGGATTAATACTATCGGAGAATACAATACTAATTATTACCGTCTATCTAACTAGATAGAATAAATATTCACTAATTATAACCATAATTTAATGTAGGGAATCAAGTACGGTAATATATACATAAGTCATTTATTAAGCGGAAATGATGTTTCTTAAATATAATTAACCCAAAATATTTATTAAAAATATTCTTTAGACTTAATTATAACAGGTAGTAAAACAATATGAATTTTATAATATAAATAAACGTACACTGGCTGACTATTACTGTTATAATAAAAAAAAAAAAAATTAAGTATAAATTCTATATTATATTATTAAGTGATTATTAATCGTTTAGTAATACATGGTATAAATGAAATGATAATATCATGATAGTTAAGCCAGTATATTAATATACTAGGTTGTGATATATTAGAGTTAGGTAGGTCTAAGCGAAAATAAGCTTTAAGAGATATTATCGATTTACACGGTAACGTCGACTATATTAATAAATGAATATATCTTATAAAATATTTATATAAGGTAAATTTAGGTGTGATCATGGTATTTTTAGTATTATTACAATTGGTATTATTAGGTAATTTTATATATCCAGCCATAGTAACACTGAGTTATCACTTACATAATATATGATTAATATGAGGTATTTATAATGACGTATGTATATATTACATATTTATTAAGGTTTATAGGGTAATATGAATATATACTTATTAGGTTATTTAGTAGAAATTTAGGTATATATGACGTATTTATTATAATGATCATAGGTTAATTCTTTAGATATTATTAAATTTGCTGTTAACAGCTAATTTCATCGCTACTAGTTAGAATTATAAAGTATAATCATACTAAATTACGATACCCTAAATATATATAGATCTAATATAAATTGATAATGTTACTCACTTGTATATATTAATATCTATATGTTACATTATATATACGGTAGCGTAGGCGTAATAACTACTAAATAATATAGTATATAAATATAGTTATTATTTATTATACCTATATATAAATATATTTTAATATATTAGTACATTTAGATAAAGAATTATTATATATATATTATAGTATACTAGTACTATACTATAATATTATTTATATATATATATATATTATATGAATAGTAGTATCATAATATTACTAATGCAAAAAGGAATAGTAATATATCTTTTATTTAATTAGCGAAATAATATATATAGTTAAATCAGTAATAAAATATATAATGATTATATTTAACTGTAATATTTTATTTTAATACGAATACCTCTGATTCTCTGTTAGTATTAATTCCAGGCACATGTATATTTGAAACATGATTTTAGAGATAGTTCCTAATATATATTATCGGGGGGGCGAATGGCCTTCGCAGGAGCCCTCCTGGAGAGCAGCGAACTGGCACTATTATATATATATAAAGTAATATCATATAAGTATAATGTTTTTATTTGTCTCAGTGCTTCCTATGAATATTGATGTTTAATATAATAATAATACTAATATATATACTATTATAATTAATAAGAGTAAATATATATAAATATAATCGGTATATAGTACTGAGGGTCTTTGTGCAAGCGTCAACTATTAAATTTTAAGATGTTTTTAATGTTATTTTGCATATTTAATATAATATATATATATATTAATTCTATATAATTTATAATTAATATATATAGTATATTATATATTAATAATATTAATTAATACTATATATTTATTGTATCATCCCGCAGAGGCCAGACATGTAAATCTAAAAAAACTATATATATAGCTGCGTTTCCTGAGATATTTAAATAAATACACATTTAAATATTATAATCAGTTGAAACTAATTGTATCCTTCGTTATTTTTTGTTCAAAAATAAACTAAGCTTGAATAATTATAACGGCTTTTGAACAATATTTAAATATTGTTACTCACAATTGAGTTGAGAGAATAGCTAGTATCGTATATAGCACCATTAATCGATTTGCATGAAAATTCACGTCAAGGAGCCTCAGAAGTCAGCACAAAAGAGACCGATATAGCTAGCAGCAATAGTTTTGCACAAATATTATTGATATAAATTCTTTTTATAAGCGATATCCATAGAAATATTACCATTAGGGTAATAACTAGAGATAAGGATCATAAGAGGTCGGTGAGTAGTTTAAATTCATCGGTATAAACAATCAGGGGATAACGACGTGGGGACCTTCGTCCCCCCTCTGTCCATCCGTCGGCTCAAAGCACGAGGCACATCGAATAAATTTAAGAAAAAATAACATTTTCTCGAGAGCGTTATAAAAATAGTAAATAACTGTATAATAATTGGTAACTTTTGCTTCTACGTGAATAATAAACTAGCAGGTATTATCAAGTCAATCTCAAGCGTACGCACTTGCCAGAATCTAAGATTATAAATTTAAGGTAAGTTTATTATAATTATATATATTAGAAGTAATATAAATATAATTTTTTTAAAAGTTTTGCAATTTTGATAAAATTACTTGCTGAAATTAAATAAATAATATGTTATTTATTATTTATTCCACTAATGTTAATATGTTATAGGTTTGCTTAAGTTAAACAATACCTGGGTCTCATCGTCCATCTGGGCATGTACTCACTGGCCATAATATATAATTAATATAAGTATATAATATCATATAATATTATATATATTGAATTATATATGCTATTACATTATTATATCTAATATTTAATATATATATTAATATATATATTAATATATATAATTAAGTATATATAGTATATTATATAATATATATATAGTCTATATTATTTTAGTACAGTGATATATCTTATTACATAACTATATAGTAGATGTTAAAAGTGAGAGAGAGAGCGCGATTAAAAAATTGGAGCATTAGCGCTCATAATACCAATTCACGATAATTTGCAGATTAATCAATAAGAGTAATTTAAACAATTTTTGAAACATTATCATAACAATCACAATTTAATAATAATAAATAATTAGACTTATATATTGGGACTGCACACACTATAAATTATAAAATGAATAATTATGTATTAGATTATCTACTGAACTATTTACCAACGTTTTGTTTTTTTGTACATATTGAATATAGAAAAATAAAATAATTACTATAATAGTTTATATTTCAGCACTTACACACAACGCACTCACGACCACACAAGCTATTCATTACAAACACAAACACACTATCAGCCGTCCTTTACCACACTACAAGTTTTCAACACTATCACACAAAAATCACAGAAGAGATCAACCACACTATCAACGACTGCACCGCACACACACGCCACACTGCTTCTCCAACAGCAGAACATGACACGCACGAGGGTGTGAATTTTTTAAATCTGTTTTATTATATATCAGAATTTCAATTTTTGATTTTTTTTTACTTCCTTATTTTTTTGTGATTTTTTGATTTTTTCTCTATTAGTATATGTATGGATTCAATTTTTGATGTCTGTTTTTATATAGATTGTATTTATTCTTATTACATTTTTTATTGTGATCTTTGGTTTTTATTAAATTGAATATTTTTTTTAAGTATCTTCAAATTCGGGTTTTTAATTATTATCTTTCAAACATTTTTTCTTAAAAATTAGTTAATTGTTCAATTATTTCCGCTAAAATAGTTAATAAGCTTAGGAACAAGTTCTCGAGAGAGTGGAGAAGACAGATAACACAGACACATCTAACACACTAACTATTATATTATTCTATATTATACTATAAGCTTAATTTAATTGATGTATAATTTTAATAGTACTAGAGAGATATATCGATAATATTAGTAATCAAAATCAAGTTATCAAGTAATTAATAATAAGAGATTATCTTTATTCTATAGATAGCTTCTCTATTAATTTATAATTATTTTATTTTCTTTAATTATATAAAAAATTCTTATCAATAATACTATATTTATTATTATGATTTATACTTATTATATATTATATAGATATATATGTAAATATACTTGAATCTAAATTAATATTACAGTCTAGATAAGAAATCCCATGCTAGGTTATATTTGAAATTTTAGGATAAAGTTTTACTATTTGTACGCACAAGGATGTGAAAATTATTGAATTATTACTATGAGATTATAATCTCAATTTATCTCATTATGCTAAGTAAATCTAGAAGTTGATTTTTATTTAAATAGTTAATACCATCATTTGATTTTCGGAGATTGGTGGAGAAGTTAGGCAACTACCTGTATAGATTAACCACATTGACCTCACTGTAACTCGGAATCTATATTGGTTTACCTTCTCTGAAATAGTGAGTATTTCCTGTTTACTGACGTGTGTTGTCCGAGCTATCACGTTATATGATAACGCCATAATGGACGCGTATATCAGGAGAGAAATCGAGACTGAGTTTGTCAAGGTGCAACATGAATAATGTATAATCGCTGTTTCTAATTTAATCACTGTCTATTACGTACCACGCGTTTGCAAAAAACCAGGATAGAGAGTTACAGTACACGCTCAGAGATATCGCGATCTCAAAGTTTCAGGTCGACAACATATTAGTTATATAAAGATGTAGTTTCTAATTAAATCTTTAAACTACAAGGTTGCATAAACACATCAAAGGATAGAATATCAGTAGTAGTTAGTGAATAATTAAATAATAAAGTGGTGCATGAGTCTCTTTGGCCGGAAGGGACATGTAGATTCTAATAAAGACAGAGAGTAGTAGCGAGATTCATGAGAATATAGTACTATGAAACAAGTAAACTTGATGTCTCAGTGTGATATATTAAACAACATTTGGTCATCGATATCAACAAAGGAACTCTAAACCAAGAGTCTCCGCTTAAGACAGAGAATCTAGAGGAGCTATCTACAGCGCTTCAAACCGTATGATTTTGATATATGACCATGTGAATTACTGATTTGCACTCAAGTATATATTTTTTTCTCCCTCTTACTTACAGAATGATCAGATAAGATTATTCTATTAGAACTTAAAATTTTCTGACTCAATATCTGAGGAAATCTGAACGCCAGAGAGCTTGTCGGGCATACGCAATAAGGATGAAAGTTTCATGGAAATACAGTTAATTCCTATAATTTCACTACAAAAATGCAATGTGTATTAATTATCATTTTATATGCTAAAAATTACTTGTTGAAGAAAGCGTGTGCTGGTTTGGTATGCTTGTATATATGCATGTCGAGTAGCAAGAAACTGCCCTCAGGCTTACATTCGGATATCCCGTAAGCTCGTACCAGGCACTTTATATCTATCAATGGTGAGATGTAGAATAGGGTGTATTAGTGCACGAGAGTTGGCTGAATTCAGAGGGTCAGACTTAAAGGGAAGATGTAGCGGAATGACCGTAAATATGAGATAAGTGTCATATTGGGTCAAAGAGTATTAGACATTAGATTCGATTGTCGGTGGTTTTAAATGAATGTAAGAGGGAGTATCTGTGGGTTAGCTTTAATGGAGAAAGAGAAAGAAGAGTGGGTTAAAATGTGTCCTACATGAATAAAGGTTGATCTGTGCTAGAGTTGATCGAAAACAAAGCTGATTGGGATTTGGTAGGGGAGGCAAACTATAGACTTTAGAGGAAATAATTTAAGGAGGAGTATATGATGTCGGGGGTGTAACGTAGGAGATTGTGATGCGACTGAGCGCGAAGGGTAGTTTTAATGAGAAATTAGTTTATATGAATTATATGAAGGCTGTCGGGATATAGGATAAATCACTATCTATCATTTTTCTTTTAATTCTAAGTTTACTATTAACTATCCACGGCGTTATATATGACACTACCTTAATCAACTCTTCTTCTTGAGCAGTTAATTTTTTCTTTTGTACTTTCTCTGGGAATCCAGTTCTAAAATAACCTAACATAACAGTCGATAGAACTTAATTCTTTCAAATGCAGTGGCCTACACGGATTCTGGTAATCTTTTAACTCAAATTTTTTCTTATGCACTACCACTCCTTAAATAATTATTGGTTCCAATAGCATTGATGTTTCAAGTAACAAAATTTTCAGGCAAAATGTTTATCCTTTGGGAAATTTTAATCTTCACAGGAGGCCAATAATTTAACAACTAAAAACTGACATATCATTCAATGTGTTAAGTATGGGGGGTATTAGTACATCCCCGGCCTAGACATTTGCCTAGTCTCATACTAGTCTGGAGCTTTAGTCCAATATTTGGTGTACTTAAATATTTTTGCACAACTCGCACATAGTGAAAAACAAAAGCCCAATTTACTTACATACCGGTACCTAATATATTACAGTTAAACAGTCATTTCACTTCCGGACTTGTGCTCCTTTTTTCCATCTTAGTTCTAAATAGAACCATTTATTCGCTCTAAATGTTTTGATAGCATAATCACTTATATAAATTATATGACTTCATTAGCTTCCAGTGATGTTTTGCATTTAAGAATATCTAGGATTTTTTCGTAATTTGATGTGATCGGAGAGAGTGATATTCAAAGAATAATGATGAGTGTTAAAAGTAGAAATTTGGGTGGGAATAAATGTTGGTTATTTATAAATGCGTCGTATAGACAACCAAGTATTATGGAGCTGAGTGGTGGACGCGATGTAGAGAAACGTATTTTTGGGAGTGAAGGTTGAAATGATGCTTGGGCAAAGTTCGGGTAGTCGAAAATTATTGTTTATTAGGGAGACTTTGAGAAATGCACACAGTGTAGTGTGGAAGAGAGGGATAGGATTAGGGTAGATTATTTAGGTCCATCATGGGCGTAGAGGAGAGAGGAATTAAGTAATTCTGGCAGAAAGTATGTTAGAGTTATATGTGTTGATAGAAAGTAAATTGCATAGGTTGGGAATAGACTGGGTCTATCAAGAAAGTGAAATATCATAAGTTATATCGGGGTTAAAACTTCCATGGACGTAAAAGTGAGCTACACGCGGGGGAGGGCGTTTACTGGATTGTCGAGTCGTGTGTATAAAATAGATAGGATAAGAGTGCAGATTACTATGAATTGAGGATAGTATTTTTTGTACAGAGTGTCATGGTAGTGTGATTTATCGGAATCACTATTTAGAGCTGGTTGCTATGTTAATGCGCAGCGCGCAGGGTGAAGTAATCGGTTAGAGAAAGAGAAAATGAGAAATTAAGAGACTGATAAAATTGAGGATGAGACGATTGGTTGGTAAGACGAGTTTAGGAAGTGAAGTATGGAGGACAGGTGGAAGGGACGGAGGAGGAGACGGAAATTTAAGGATGTGGAGGAGAGAGTGGTCAGAAGAGATTTAAAAGAGACAATTCGGTGAAGAGGCCAGAAGTAGGTAATGCGGAGTAAAAATAAGGAGTGGGAGCAGTAGAAGGAAAGGAAGTGTAATGGATGTGAGTGAGGAGGTGAAAAGAGTATTGGTGACAAAAGAAAAAAGAGTGTATAAAAAATGTGAAATGGTTGAGGAGAACTTCAGGAGAAGGGAAAGCTGGTAACATACCTATGATGGGGTCTCATGAGAGGGGAAGGCAAAGAGGGCTGGATGAGGGAGGGCGAGTAAGAAGGCATTAACAATAATAGGTGTTACAGTTAATAGTGATCTCAGAATATTCGCAAGTCAGGAGCTAAAGATAGTTCTTGGAAAGAAAGTAATAATAAAATAAAGAAAGAAGAAGGTAAAGGGGTTTAAGAGAGAGGTTAAAGCCGGCAAGGTGGATGGGGAATATGGATAAAATTGGCGGGAACGGGAGGGAGGGTGAGAAAAGTATAGAGGGGAATGTGTTTTAGAGGATTATTGAAATTGAAATGGTGAGGACGAGTATGAGGAGGTATTTTTGCGAAGAGGTGATAAGATGTGGGGGTGAAGAGGGGACAGGAAGGATGACCATATGGAATTCTCCAAAATGGAAGAATTATTAGGTAAGCTTAACCTAAAGGACGATAAAAAAGGAAAGTTCCACAAGTCTAGATGTGTGAGTAATGGAATGTTATCAGATGGGTAAAGGCAGAGGGGGTGGAGAATGGCCTGTACATTGAGTATAATTATAATATTATGTTGAGGAAGGGAAGAGGTCTCAACATGGACCTGGGAGGATGGTTTTTGGTTTATCCCACGGTATAAAAGGGAGAAGGGATATTAGATATAGGAGTGTGGCTATATTAATAAAGAGTGCGTATTGTTTGTCACTTTGACGTGTAGTAGGGAAGAGATTATGGGAGATTATTCCAAATATATGTAGAGTGTGGAGAAGACTTTTTATATCTCGGATAGAGAGAATAGGGGATAGATACACAAAGGGAGTGTATTCTTACGGATAGGAACCGGGGGAGATGTGGAGTACAGGTATTACAATTAGCAGATACTTGTGTGAGAAAAGGTATAAGAAAGGTAGAAGGGATAGTGAATGGGTGTTTTTTTGAGTATGTCTTGGAGTAAAGTAGGATCATAAGTTGATATGAGAGTGATAGAGAGGGGGGATATTAGCGGAAGGTGCTCGGATAGAACCATGGAGTCCAGGGGGTAAATTAGGAAAGTTATTAGGGCCTTTATAGGAATAGCAGAATGTGTGTGAGAGTTTTTAGGAGGTGAAGAGTGAGATGTTTGGAAGTGATGAAGACGTTAGGAGTTGAGACAGGCTACGCTGTAATGTCACTTCTTATAGTGGCTTTTTATCAACTTATTTAATGGAAGATAGTGTTTTTGCCAATGGAACTACTTTAGATGGTTATACTCATGTAGAGTGTATATATGTTATAGAGCCGGATGGGAGAGAGGGTGATGGAATTGATAGATTAGGGTGTAGATTTAAGAATGGGATAAGTGACATTGATTACTTATTTGCTGATGATCACATTAAACCTGATTGGTGGCGAAGAGGGATTCATCGAAGGGCTGTAGATATTTGGTATGAAGGAGTGTCTAGTAAGAGTAAGTGTGTTGGACAAGTAAGTAGGTCTATGGATAATTCCAGGTAAGAGTAAAGTGTTAAAGTTAGTTTGAGGAGGAGAAGAAACAGATGAGGGGATGGGGTTTAGAGATTATATGAGTAAGATGAATGTAGAATAAGGTTTTCAAAGATATTTTAAGATGGATTGGATTTGGGTTAAGGAAAGGAGGGATTGTAAGGAAAGAGATAGATCAACAGAGTAGGAGAAGGAATTAGAGCCATTGAGTGGTTTTTGAGGGAAATTATAGGAAAGGGGATCGGGAATTTATCATCACAGCATATAAACTGAAGATAAGTATGTTTTGTAAAAATTTGTGTTCCAGCGGTTAACTATTATGAGGTGTTGAAAACATTGGGTAGGGTTGAAATGACTAAGGTATCCAATAAAGAAAATTGTGAAAGTATGATTATGAGATGAAAGGTGTTGAGATGTCTGGATACTGGGGGTTAGTAAAGTAGAAGAGGATATAGGGAATTGTAGTGGAATAATATATGTAGAGAGATATGTATAATGGAAGTAAAGGTTATTGGTCTAGCAGAAGAGTCGGGGAATAGGATGATATTAGAAAGGTTAAGATGGAGTATGTGGACTATCTTCTGTGAGAGTAATGGAGAGGTAGACAGAGGATAGTTTAAAAGAGCTGTAGTTTGGGAGGTACGGGAGGGCGATAGGGTAAAGGCAGGAAAGAGAGAAGAGGGACGTAGACCACAAAAGAAGTGTGGAAACGTCTGATGATTGAATTAAAGGTAAATGCTTGAGAACAGATGAAGGATGAGCACTTATGGAAATGAGAAGGATAGGCGCTCTATGTGTAAAATATATTATCGAGAGCATCACACCTGGACATTGGAGGACGATGGTGTAAGCCCAGGGCGAAATGAAGGAAATATGTATTATAGTACATCGGCAAACGTAACCACTACCTATATCATTCACTTTAGGACATTGGGTACAGTTCTATATCAATAATAATAATAATATCAATAATTAAAATATAGTTATCAAGACCTATACATAATATATATTGAGGATGCTTATTAACGAGTTACAATTATATATATATATATATATAATATGTATATTAGTCATACAGCTTATATAACTAGTCTATAGTATTATATTAGTTTACAAATATACTGTATATCACTAAATAAATACTTCACGTAGGGTTACCTCACTAAATATTATAAACTCATTTGTATGTATAAGCTAGATTAAATATATATATATATTATATATATATATATATTATATATATATCAATACTATATTATATAACTATAATATATATATATATTTATTAATGATTATTATATAATATATCTAAATATGTGTTATATATATATATATATATACTATTATTAATAATTATATATATTGTTATCTTGTCAATCTAAATATATTGTACTTTAGTTGAATATCCTTAATATATTATATAATATATCGATATAATAGTGTATTATAAATATAAATCATGGTTATATGAACAGTACTTAAGAAATATAAACGAGAATACATATATATATATTAAATGTGCTTCTGTGTGAAAATAAATAACTAGTAATTATACTATAGATATATATATTAATATTTATAGATATACCGAAGATGGTAACGTCTATATAATATATAAATATATATACGCATATGTATATATATAAATAACATAGCAATAGCTCTAGTACTAAAGGTAATAGCTATATGATTGGATATTTGATAGATACATTATATCATAAATATCACTATATAGCAATAATTATATATAATATTAAATAGTATAATATAGTATTATATAAGTATAATATAAGTATTTATAATAGTATATAATATTAATATATTGTATAAATATAAGAGCAGTACATTGCCTGGACGTACTCAGCAATGGTTTTGTTGTGTACTACTGTGATACTAACATGATAACATAGTGCCGTGCTAATTATATATCACACAAATGGTGAACGAATTAATGTATGTGTGAGACATTTTAATAATAACAAATGAAAACGGGTAATATAATATATATATATTATTGATTTTGATGAACATATAAAAATATACTGTTATATATATATATATATAAATTAATAGTATAGTTAGAATATATATAACAATATATAAACTTAAATTATAAATGAATTTAATTATTATTACTAATAGTTACAAAATTAATATATTATTAAATTGATCGATATTCATAAATTTAATAATAATATCATTATCAATATGTATATATATATATATATATTATATTATTTAACTATCAGTGGCTCAATAATCGCGAGTAGAAGAGGGCAGAGTGGCATGGCAACGGCCCGGGTCAGATCACCTAGTCCGGATCTCTAGGTTGAAATTACCTAGCGAAAATTAGTTACCCTCCCTAAAATACGCGTGCTATCGCCACAGTATAGAGATTCGTGGAAACTCTTATGTAAAAATAAAAATATATGTATTGTATTAAATGATAAACTACATACTTGATTAAAGGTGTATTAGTATGACCCATAATATATTATATGTTATTGTATTATGTATAAATATATATATAGTATTAATATAATATATATTATATATATATATATTAATAATATTATATATTAATATATTAATATATAATATATATATTAATATACTATATAATTAATTAGTATATATATATAATTATATATTAATATATATATATTTACATATATATATATTATTATAATATAATATATTATATTATATATATATGATATAATACTATAGTAATATATATAATTTATTTAGTATAATTTATATTAAGCTTTAAATTATAATATATATAGTTATATATATATAATAAATAATATATTATTTATATATATTATTATACAGTATATTTATATATAAATATATATTATAATATATAATATATAATATTATATTTATTTGTATAATGATATAAATAATATAATATGATATGTATAATATAATTAGATATAACATGAGCTATTTTTCCTATAGTATTATATATTATATATATATACTATATATATATTTATAAATAATATACTTAATCATATATATATATTAATGGAAAATGTTTTTGTTATTTATATGTTATTATTATATTACATAGAGAGAAGAGCCCGTAGCTCAGTGGTAGATAACACTCGCCAAACAAAGTTGAGGTTCCCCAGTTCAGCACTGACGGGTAGGGAGAATGCGAGCTGTTTCATCATATACTTGGCACGTTCCTGATACTCGGACGTTTAATTGAGTACCAACCCCTCTTAGATTAGTTAGATTAAGGCGAGCTTCTGAGCCCGTGTGCGTGGTGGTTATACTTATAATATAATAATTATAATATTATAAGGTATGTGGATACCGAGAGAGAGGCGGTATATTATATACCATAATAATTTATAGGGCTTGAGTATAGTATAGGAGTATGAGTATATGATATTAATTATTAATAATATATATATATATATATATTTATTAAATATATAATATATAATTAATATAATATTTAATATATATTTATTTTATATATAATAATATAACTACATATATATATAATACTATAATTACTTATTATATATATATAATATTTAAATTGCAGTAATATTTTTCTTCATTTTAACACATTTGTTTTCTCACAAGTCCAATGGTCATGCGAGCAAAGAAAATAAAAGATAAAATATTGTTTAGAATCTGCTATTAATATCGCAGATACAATTGATAATATATGTTTGTTTACATGTACAATTATTTAAATTTAATTTATTAATAAGAATCTTTTTATAACACTCTTAAATCATTTCTGAGATAGCAAACTTTTCTCTCTCATTTTTTTTTATCATCGCAGATAAATATCATAAACATGGACAATTCAATATCTTACAAAATGCTATCATTAAGTCGGTTTATACAAAATGAACGGCTAATATTAATGGTTGTTAAGTTGTGAAGTCCTAAAATATTACTTTAAGTTATCTTCAAATGATTTACATAATACTTAAATATGGCGTTCAAAGACAATAGTGTCGTCGTTGATGGAAGTACTCTATAATAATCGAAGAAGATCCTAATGACTTATGCAAATATGTACTTATTTGCGATAATCCTACATATCAGTAAACAGACCGAAGGTATATATGTATATCGAGTAAAAAAAAGTCATATTATAGATGTTAGAAATTCACGAATGTAGACATAGTTGTCTGGGAGATGATGAGACACAGATATAAACCTACGATGAGAATGTGGTATAAAACTAAACAGCTCACAAATTGATGAGTAGATTCAATGTGACCGAGTAGTAAGGGAGCGATATACCAGACAGGGGAGAGATCTGGGATATTTAATAGACGGATAGTTGTTCCGCGAAGCTGTTGCGAACGAAAGTACAAACTCGATGGACTCGGGACTGTAAGAGAGTTACGTAGTCCACTGATGTGCACAGGATAATGATATCGTACGTAGCTGTAATAGAAACATAGTAGAAGGATAATCGAGATATACTATACAGATACAATACACTAATTGTGCTTTCTCACTACGAGATGTATATGGTTCTAGACTATACAGTTAAAGCCTAACGTCCGTTTCGTTATAGAATTTCTTTGAAGAAAGACGCTGTACATGCCACAGTTATAATTCAAATTCAAGAAGTTTTGGAGGCAGGATGATTATATTCATTTTGTATATTAATCGATGCCGGACTCACATTCTATGATCAGACCATCCATTGTGATCTGATACGATTATACTGAATTTATCAGAGATGAGTAAAATTAGAGGAATGATGGATACATAGATCTCGAGAAATGAAAGATGGCAAATTAAAAGAGCATAATCTATTATGTAATTATGGTTGATTCTGGAGCAAACATGAATAAAGCATCTTTTACTATAATATTCTGAGATTCTATATATAATAACAGGTGAGATTGTATTAACCAATCGCTTATAAACGGCTCAGCAGAAGGTATATAAATAAAACTGTACCTTCATTAATTTCCATAAGAGATGGCATCAAATTTGATCACTCAATAGTTCTGTATAGAGAGATCGATGAATGAGCCAACCAAAAAATTTAATATATTGGATCTACTCGAATGCGTTATACCTTAATTAGTCAGATAGATTCACATTACATAACAATGGATACTATACATTTTCATGTGCACATGTCAACAGAAGAACACAGATAGAATAAGAGTCAGCTTAGTTTGATCATGCTGAATGAGCAGTGAGCATAAGAGTCGTCGCAATAATCCTTCACACTCTAAGCCGAGAGAGAGATAGGCGATACAACACTGCAATGGCGGACTGTATCAACAATATTTATTAAGATACGCACCTTGAATATCTCCTTTGGTATAAAACTGATGTTGAGCCAAACCTGAAAACCTAGGCGTCAGAGCAAACGATACACATATTGACTGAAGTTTAGTTAGAAGACGCAATGGAATGAAATAGGATTTTGCATGACATTGTCTGTCTTATCAACATTATATGAAAGCCGATACTTAATTCGATTGATTTATTAGAGTCAGCCACTTGAAAGGAAGATATGGTATCTAGCATAGTTGTATGAGTTTGCCTTCGTACTAAGATCCAAGAGTTATTATTATTGTTCACTCGTCATTTCAGCAATAGACTGAATAACATAATAATATTTTCTACCTGTCGGGACCTGTGAAGACATTAGGAGATTCTCTCTAAGTAAACATCTCTAGAGGAGTGGCTAACGATGAGAGTAAGGTATAGCTCTGTCCTAGATAAGAAAACGAAAGAGAGTATTTCCTACTTCATCAACCACTATGCGTACATAGTCCGTCCAATTAACAACGGTGACGATAGATACTAACACGCGAGACACTGAATGGGTATGTATGTTCTATAGCTCACTTGGCTCGCGACTGATTGGACCTGGAGGAACGCAAAAATGAAATAGTCGCTAAGCATTCACAAACACTTGAAATTTATAGAATAGAGCTTCTCACTAAAAGAAAAAAGTGCAAAAACACCCAAAACGTGAAACTTGTACCTAAAATTGAGTGATACCAAGTACTAGAAATAAACGGAAAGCTTTATCCAGACTTTGGATCAACAGAGAGATAGATTGTTACATATCACTAAAGATAGCCCTAACCTAAGTTTGATCAGTTGAACAAACTTTATCAAATGGTCGGCCTAGGGAACATTCATTGTAGTCATTGTCCGACTTCATGGAGATAAAGCCCAAAAAGCATGATAATGTATTTATTAAATATATACAATAATCCTAAACCATTGTAAAAATATTTAAAATATTAAGAGAGAAAAAATAAAATAAGAATTAATTAATTTAAACATATGATTTTATAAATATAACACGCTTTATTATCATATGGTTTTGGAGATTTGAGGAAAATTCTCTGTGTAAAATATGAGGGCTTGTAAGAGCTGGAGTATCACAAGTCCTGTACATTCCTATGAAAACAAACAATATTTGTGTTTATCAATTATATTATATTTATATGAATTTAAGGTGAGCAGATGATCTTATAAAGACATAAGGAAGCGTAAAAGTAAAATGTCTTTAATACTAACGCACGTCAACATGACACAATATATATGATATATATATATTATAGATATTATATATTTATATATAATATATATATATTGGCATTTTATAAACTTAATTAAATATATTATATAAATAATTATTAATATATATATATATATAATATAAATATGATTAATGATATGATAATGTATGATAATATATTTTATATTAGTTATATATAATATAATAATACACATATATATAATTAATATTTATTATATGGTATATTATATATTATATATAGTATCTTATTATTATTTTTTAAAGTATATAAATATTATTATATATCATATATATGTTATATTGTATAATAGTTATATTATTAAATAAAACAGTGATATATCATATATATATATATATATACCCTATATAGGTAGTTTTATCAATATAGATATGCATAGTAACATAACGCGCTGGCTATAGAGGTGGGGCAGACCAGGGGAATCGCCCCGGGCCCCAGGGCCCGGTACACACCTGCGCGGTTTTTGTATGAGGAGAGGCTTCGCGCGCTAACACGATTCTTAACTCCCATATAATCGCATGAGCTGGTCACGTACATATTATATAAACTGGTTATCGATATATATTATATATGGGTATAATAAATATAGATAATAATTAGTTGAAAGTCTAAATATAATTATGGCATATATATAATATAATCTATATATTATTATATATATAGTGAACTATAATAATCGAGGTGTTGTTTGATGTTATGTAATTTAACAGAGGTACTGGGACTTCTCGAAAGTTTTATGGTGGTGCGTAAAGTTCTTGTAAAACGTTTTAACATTTAATTCACGCACTTGTCAGTTGCAGCAGGGTTACCCAGATTGTATGGTAACTATAATAACCATTGTGGCGTAATTATCCATAAGTTTGCCAAAGGAAAAAAAAATCTAGCCATCTACGCTTCTTTTGGCTAAATTTTTTGCTAATTTTTCTTTTGATCTTAATTATAAATATACACAAATCATCTTAGATACATGGTCATATCAGCCTGAGAGCCTAATGAGATAATTATAGTATACGGATGGAAATGTCGGAGTTTGGAGAGTGTAACTTGTTTTATTGAATTACATACATATTAATATATTATTAATATATATAATATATATTAATATTATATATAATATCTTATATATTAATAAAGTATATATATATAATATATATATTATATATGATTGAGTTATATATTGGTATTAATGTTATAATATTGATATTATTATTTCTTATGTATATTAAATATATTAATGAGTTATTATGTTAATAATATATATTTTAATATAATAATATAGTATATATATATATACTATATATAATATATTCATAATATAAGAAAGATTGTTGAATTTTTGACATTGATATAGTATTGAATTATTAGTAATATAATATAATATATTAATATTAGTATTTTACTTAAAATTATTTATAATATTATATATATTATGAATAGGAATTATAAATTAATAATTAAATGATATTATATATATATATATATAAATTATTATATATATATATAAATTAATATTTAATTATTAATATTATATTATATAATTAATATATAATTATATACTGAATATATTAATATAGTAATAATAATATATAGATAAACATAATAATGTACTGTATATATATATTAAATATTCTATATAATATATATTATATATATAAATATATATATTAATATAATTAAATATAATAATATATTATGATATATAATGGGCTTAAATTATGGCTAATTTATTTAAACTCAATATGTGCTAAAAGTAACTTACCAAAACCACCTGGCCACATCCTCACCCGGCAATGCCAGTCTAATTGATTTGGACCACTTTCCAGTTTCACAGTGTAATTTGTGTATTGCGCTATTATGCAGTGGTTCATTATGAGGCTTCACAGATTGATATTTATTACATTAAAAAATAATGTAATTGAAATGTTTAATAAAAAGTTTGTTTATTGGCTCATTAATTAGTAAAAATTAAATCTGCCGTGTAAATATATAAATATTATATATTAATATAATATATATATTTAAATATATAATATATATAGTAATTATGTATTATATATATTTAATAATATATATATTATAATATATAATATTATATACACACACTATATTATAATATATATTATAATATTAATAGTATATATAGTATATATATATATTAAACACTATATTATTATAATATATTATAATATAGTATAGTATAATATAGATATAGAGATATAGTAGATAGATCGGCTTTATCGATGTTAGTAGGAGATGTGAGAGGAGAGAGATGGACTTGAAGATGAATGTATGTTATGTATACACTCTCACGGATTCACTTACTAATTAGCCTTACACACTGCACAGATCTTCTCTTTTTATATTCTTTTTCGACCAAATAAGTAGGGCATCAGTAAATCAATAAAATAAGCATCCATATAGTGTTTTATAACTGAGGGAGCGTCCACCCACTTTTACCGGAGTTATCTTATTCCTGCTTGATAAAGTTTGTTTGTTTATCTCTAATAGCAGCAAATATGAGATGTAGCTCTATCCGGCATCGTTTTATGTCGAACTTTTTTTGAATTCGATCAAAATTCAGCATATCTATGTAATCATGAAAGGTAATTATATAATACTATATATATAATATTTAATGGGTGGGATCTGCTCCAATAATATCACTATAGATAGAATGAGTATTCTTGGATGCCAATAGTAGAATTTTTTCCGAGCAAATTTTAAATATCCCATTCTCTATTTATTAAATAATGTTTTATTCTTAATATATATATTTAACACTTTAATAGTAATAGAAATAAATTACATTTATAAATTACTATATAATTATATTATTTATAGTATGGAGTACTTATATTATCTGGCCAAAATGCCATTGTTATTTTAAATATCCTGTTATCTCAAAATAGATATACTATATAGTATTGATAAGTATTATATAATATATGAGTATTTTATATAAATGCGCTCAGGTTACATTTGAAAGAGAATCATAAGTGAATATTTATGCATAAATGGGAAACGTAATTAAAGAAGTATATATTGAGATAATAATAGTATGAGATATAAATTTGAAACTATAATACCTAGTAAGTTCACCATATTATAGAAATCTACTATAAGTATAAATATACCTTCATTAAATATAATTAGAGGTTAAATAAATGTGATATTAGTACGATTTTATAGAAGTACATGAATTAGTATAAAATACTGTTATACTTAGTAACTATCAAGGAGTGTAAAGCTGGTCGAGACGAGTGTTTCTTTCGCAGGTGGTATAACTATATGACTATCAGCGGTTTTGCGAGAAAATATGTGGAGTCTATATACCGACGACTTAAATACCTCTTTCAACTCTTCCTTTCTATATGCTATAATATAAGTATTAGAATAAGATTATCTGATCGGTTATTAATATATTAATACATAATATATTATAGCATATACTGGTGCTAGCAAGGACAATTATAATAAGATTATTGAGGATTAATGTATCTATATATAATGAATTAATATTTCACTATATATAGTTTTATTATAAATTATTGGTCATACTACTTATTATATTAAACCTACATAAGGTATAGATATTTAAATGAGTAAGTAGATATAGCTTATGTGTAGTAATATTGGAGAAAATCATTATAAAGTATTTTATAATTATATTTAAAAGGCATTCTGTTTATATATATTTAGAGAGATATAAAAAAAAATCATAGTGATTAGGGGTATATTGACGACTTTAACTTTTATCAGCTACATTTACTAACTTAGGGTGGTAAGGTCGCGCCCCTCTCCCAAAAGGGTTTTTAAAAGAAAATGGGATTATTTTAAAAGAAGACATAACGTTCATTAACCTAAACCAAACTAATAAATATATAACATATATATTATATTAATAATCTTTGATTACATTTATTATTATTACTATTAGGATTATTTTTATTTTATATGCCATTAGTGAAATATATATAGATATATATAATATATTTAATTACATAATATAATCAATTAATATAAATATTAATATATATATTAAATATATTATATATATTAATTATATTATTAAATGTATATATTAATATAGTATAATATATATATTTATAGTTATATATTATATTTTATATTATGTACTAATATAATAAATATATATGAGAGAAGAGAGATGAGAGATGAGATAGAGAAGAGAGTTCAATCTCGTAAACTCTCATAAACGTTACTCACTAATTAATAGCAAACGTGAGTCAAATCTGGACAATTATCAGCGAATTAAAAACGCGCTGAAAACTTTCACCGATAGTTATTAAAAGTACTGTAAGTACCAAATTATAAGCCATATAATATAATATATTAATTTAATATTATAATAATATATATATTTAAAATTATTAATAATATATTATATTCAATAATTCTAATCTATATATATATTTCTCGGTATTTAATATATATATATATATAATTAAAATTTAGAGTATTATATATTAGAGAAATAGTTTATATTTATAATTAGTTCTTGGAACAATATTGAAAATATTGTTAAAGTATTGTATATAGCTGTAAAGTCAGACGACTTATATAGTACTGGCTAAGATATAATCAATGAGCCTGAATATAGAAAGAAAAAAAATAAAACCCTCTCCACCTTTATAAATAGGAACAATTATTATAATTGTTTAAAATATACAGGTTGTAATTTTACGCATAGACATCTTTGTATAAAATGACGTCTTATTGATCCCGTGACAGCACTAAGCAGAAAATAGAATCTGGTGAACGGCTCTTTATAACTGATCAAGAAGATAGTCGCGAGATAAAGAATCACAAACGTAGAGGAGAACTCCGTTTGCTGAATTAACGAATATATCACCTTAGGATTGTATAGACTAGTGGAAAATATTCAGGTATGATATATGTTGATGGTTAGCTCGATTCTATGATGTGAGGCTGAAGTATGCAGAGCCCTAGTACCAGGGTTGCTACAAGAGACTAAAATTAAGGCACTTGTCGTCCACTACATTACGTCTTAAACACACTCCATTAAAAGCCATCATCTTTACTCTCGTAAGCCTCACGTGCCTCCTTCCGTATGAGAGTATTGCACTGCTAACATCTAAGCTAAATAACGCATACAGCAATGTATGAAATTTGTAGAGTGGCATATATGCCTTACGTTCAGTGGCCGTCATAACAAGACAAGAATAATCGTAGTCAGAGACGAACTGTGTATACCATAGAGTATAAGAACAGAACCCTGATGAGAGATCAGATCAACAAGTAGTATATTTTCCAAGAAATGATATAATGTATTCAGTAGCTTATAGTTACATATAGTATGTTCGATTTTGTTTTGACCGTCTCACGAGTAGAACATTAGAAATAAATATGGTGGAAACAACTAAAGAATAGAAAAGCGATGGCGAGCATAATTTATAGTCGGTAAGTACATTAATATTACGACTTGAATGAGCTGTTACTTCTAGAACTCTCTCGTAGCGATGCAAGTTTAATTTCTTGTTTATTTGAATCCTATAACTAACGCATAGTCTTCACATTTCGAGGCTAGACGATGTAAACCGGAGTAGAGAATTGGATATCTGAATAAATTTTAGTTTCGAGAAACAGTATAGGTATAAATCGCATTCATGCAAACTAGCAAGCTTCCAACGAACTGCATGCGTTTAATGGATTAATACTTCTAGAAAGGATCGAGATTTGAGTGGAAAACTATGATTCATCTTACTTCAAATTCAGGCAGAGTGAAGCTGGCGATGTCAGGCGCATTAGAGATAATGAGTATCTTTAGACGAGGTATGCTAGCCTTTCGCTGGAAGATATCTTTTATGGTCTTCCCATAATTTGGCTCTTAGATAGGACTACAGGAGAGATGATTCACTGAGCCTTCTAAGAATTACATTAGTGGTTAGCATTTATGTTGTATTTAGGTGCTGACGCGTTAGTGCACAAATATTTGATTCATCTTTGCTGAGAGTAGTGGACAGCATAGCGTTGCTATTCAAGTGTAAATGAAACGAATGTCGCTCATCTGAATGAGAAATCCTCACGATACCCCATAGAGACGGAAATATACCTAAATCGGGAAGAAGACTGATTCGAGGGTTGGAGGTAGTAATTGCACTCACTTAGGTAGCTCAGTACATGACGTATAGGTAGAGTACTATACTTAACATGTTCAAGTCATAATAATCTCTGAAGAAGAGTAAGTAGTTAAATTACAGCCATCATCCTAGAGTTCTCAGCGGGGTAAGAATGTCGCTCAAGAATCTGGAGTCATGAGTCCATACTCGGTTATTCCGAGAGGTTGACTACGGACACAATGAGAGAGCAGCAGTGACTGGAAGAGATTGCACAGAACAATATTTGTAGAGTTTATGGCAAGCTAGATAAAAACGACTGTTTGAAAGCGTTCACCGCGGAATACAAGGTATACTATGAGGATCTCACAATTTAGACGAGAACATGAGTATGTCTCTATTCGATGACGCATGTATAGGCGGGCAAGGTCATCAATGAATAGATGTGATGGGTAGCTCAAGTTAGGCGTTGGAGATCAAGAATGGTGGTGTCTTATAGAGAAGAATTCTGAGAAACATAGATAATCACCGCGCATTTACTTTTAAGTGCCACTGTGAGATAGCCACAGCTTGTGCAATCTGAGCGAGAAGGGTGAATGTCATCCTAAAGCTTCGTAACCACATTCAGTGTTCAGACTAACGCATGACACAATTACGTTTAGGTCCGTTTAACCAAGAGATCTTATCTATACCTATTTCTGCTCATGACTCACACTCAGAAGACGAGAGATGGGGATATTTGAGGTTCACATGTTGAACATTGTTCCCGGTAAAAACCTCTCTCTCAGAAAACTCAGATGGAGTGGAGACCGATGAACAATCTAGTAAAAGCTGTGACTCACACAGCACACTATATAATGACCAAATATTCATTTTCACTGAATGATACATCAAGGCACTGAATAAAATACTATGGCACTTTGCAGAACTTAATTGTACTAACACATCAAGACTGAGAAAAAGCTATTGCAAAACGTCCAATATTATATATTTTCAATTAATTTAATTAAATTACCAATTCGTATTTTTAATAATTTCAGTTATTGAATTTATAATTTAAAAATTGATTTATTTAACAAATTTTTTTTCTTTATTAGTGATCCAGTAAGGAATAGTCCTTTTCGAAATAATTATTCTGCATAGTTATATTTAATTTATTTTATATTTATATAGATCCATAGGACAAAACCGTCAGGCCAACAACTCTTTCAACTAATAATCATTGTCATAAGATGTGTAATTTTGAAATGTACAATGTTATGAAAATTTCTCACTTAGCCGAATAAAGATTTATTTAAGCTAAACTGTGATAACTTTACACTGGTTTGTAGCAATATTAGTGACCATCTCAACCACCTTCTAATTAATTAAGAAATCCAATAAAATTATTTTCCAATAAAATCCTTCGTTACAAAATTTATAATACATATATAAAACAATTTACGAATTTCTCGCATCATACTATCATTATATGTCACATAATAAGTGCTAGATCTTATCTTTTATCTACTAATACTCGATTATATTGGTTAAATTTTTCACGGATATGCTTGCACTTCATGTGAGATTGCTCATTACTCATCTTATTATATTATACACTATAGGAGCACCAAATTCTATTATCTGAAAGAAGCCGTGACTATATACAATGAAACTCTATTTATATTATATACACATTTATCAATGCATATTTACACTCATATAACTATTAATGAAAATAAGATCTGAACGACTGCTCATTTATCATAAAATCAAAATAGAAACTTTTTGCACAGTTGTCAAAGGAATACCAATATATCAAACTACCTTGCCTAAATACTAGGGAGCGTAAAATTCATTATCTTGAAACCAGATCTAAGAATCATAATATAAAAACATCATATGAGATTTCATATAGCCTATTGACATCATATAAAAGTCGATTAAGTCAAAGTTGACTTAAAGCTGCTATCACTACATCAAAATGTTAAAATAAATCAAGGTTGGGCAAAGGAGATATCTCAAACAGCTGCCTAAATTACTGAGGAGACCCAAATTATTATCTGAAACTGATCTAACAGGAATACATTATTAACAAATTTAGATTTCCTACTATACACATATAACACTCTCCAACTTCAGTAGCTTGCACATGCTCTATCACCTACATCCATTGTAGCATTTTTACACCCGGTTGTTCAATAAGGAGCGATACGCGTTCAAACACTTCTGTCGTAAATTTACTCTATGTGGCCCAAATTATTATTGAAACCTGTCATTTTTACATCATTAAAAAAATTCTTGTATAAAGCATTGCTATTCACACTCATATAATCAAGAAGACAATATATAGACTTGACTAGCTATCATCACATAACATTCAACAAATTAGTAAATTACTCAGGTCTGCTCTACTAGGATCTTCAAACACTGCTATAGATTTACTAAGGACCATACCAATGTATTTCTATTCAACTCTTCTAAAATTCTTTATTAATCCAAATTTACATATTTTGAAACCTCGTGTTTCTTTACATGTGAATACTTATTATAAACAAATTTTAGATTCCTTGCTATTTGATCATATATACAATATAAAAGTTCGATGTATTTAAGACTAACGCTTTATCACTATATAGAATTGTAACTTTTTCATGCGATATGTTGCATAAATAGCGAGATGATTCTCTTTTAACAATACTTCGTGAAAATCCTGCATATATACTACTATATGGAGCCTAAATATTTCTGTATAAACTGGAACGAAAATCATATATATACTTAATTACAAATTGTTTATAGTGTCCTGATCGGGCACCTGCGCACCGCTAATACATCCACTTGGATGATGGGCGAAATGATAAACGCCATTTCCATCTCATCGAGGTGAGCACCAATGGCATTTATCACCGCGGGGTGCTCACCGCATTTCTCTGTCCTAAATTACGCATACGTAGGACGCTGCCAATTATTCACTCTGAAACGAATCTAACTGAATACATATTAATACAACAATTTGAGTATTCATGCCTGTCACTAATGATAGTTGAACAAATAAATAAGCTTGAACAACGCTTTACATCATAAATCTATTGAAATGTACAACTTTTTTTCCTATCATACGCGGGATTGCCAGAAGGATGTATCTTTGTATCAAATCACCTGCCCTGAGAGATTATCGCGATTTGGAGCCCTAAAGTGATCTCATCATGAAATCGTGATCTAAAATGTTACATATTATTACAAGATTTCTAGGAGTATTATTGCTTAGTTCTTAATCTAACTACATATTACGATAGATAAATTTAAGCTTGACTACACTTTATCGCTAAATCAAATTGTAAATTTATTTCAATACAGTAGTGCAAAAAAAAAGATAGGAGAATACACATAAACGTCAAACAGCATGAAAGTTACATAAGAGACCCAAACCCCCCCAGTTCTATGATAGTGCGCTCACCACATCTCCATTTAATCTGGCTTCTAATTAGCGATTTGAATAAACCCACCCTTAGACATTTAAAAAAGAGATGAAAAGTAATGATTATAAGTCACAAATAAAAAATATTAACATATTTAGATTTTCCATTGCTCATTGACTACAATATAATCAATATTAAGATAATATATACATACGTTAAAACTTTAATATACAGTAAAACAAGTTTGTATCACCAGCATTTTGAGAGCATAAATGGCAGATATCGCTCAACACCCTGTCTAATGCTTACCTATAGGGTAGACCCAAATTATTAGATCTGAAAACCGATCTACCAGAATACATATTACAAATCCAATATTTGTAAGATTCTTGCTATGCTCTCTCATATACTGGCTTTAAAGGTACTGAAAAATAAATGCATAAATAAAATTTATAGTGTAGATAATCATAAAGCTTGCAGTTAAAAATGGTTCAAGGAGAGTACTACTCATCAAAATGGTAGAGATGTTCAACAAGCGATTTGATCAAAGGAGACTACCTCAAACGCTGCTAAATTACTAGAGAGACAAATTATTAATCAAGCAGATATAACTATGAATACATATTAAACAAATTAGTTCCCTTGCGCTATTGAAGGTCATATGAACTATATAATAGTACCTCTTGCTTTCTGATTTCCTGCAGTTCAAGGTACTGTTGAGTTGACTTACGCTTCTTATACACTACTTACATCGAGGATTTCCGCAACTGTCTTCAGCGCGTTGGTGAAAGATGTAACGTAGATAGGCAGAATTCGAATATCGACCGCTGCTAAGACATAGTCCGAGTATTAATCCACAATGTCATGATCTTATGAAAAACCGAGTCTAAAAGCACAATTAAAGAATACATATATGAATAACAACAAACTTCAGCACTTTTCTAGACTTATTCTTGAGCATGTTCGGTCAATCACTCTTTTGAATTATAAACCTGCTCTATAAACTTGCTAATAATATACGCTTGACAATGCTTATACTAAGGTACTGTATTGGGTATAAAATTTTTCATGTGTTTGATGAATGCAGAAGATATTCTGTCCATTGTAAGATACCAAAACCTGACTAAATCTCATTAACTAGTAAGAGCCCAAAATTCTACGTTACGTGAAACTTTGGCCGTTTTTTACTTCTATAAGAATACATACTTAAGATACAATTTTTATATTCATTTATTTATACATTAAAATGTATTAAGTAAAAATTAACATTATAATAGTATGTATGAGTTACGTTTATAATGAGTGAGTTCTGCGACCCTTGATGTCTCTTTGTATAAATCGGCTTTCATTACTTTACAGTCATAAGATTAGTTAAATTTTCACTGGTATGACTGTTGCATAAAGTAATTACTTTGAAGAATCAAACATCTTTGAAATGTTTCAGTATGAATAACTGAATCCTGCCTAGAATTCACTTTGGATACACAAAATTTAATTATCTAAAACTCGTATTCTTATTTCATTTATCACTCCGAATACTAGCTTGAGATAATATAATTTTAGATTCCTTGCATTCAGCGCCTCGCGCAGATAGCCGCCATGGACGAGGAGAGTAAAGCTTGAGCAGCTTTAATTCACTATCAGCGCATGCAGAGTTGGTACAATTTGTCTTCGAGCGCGGTGTGCTCTCGGCAAGAGGATAGCAGCTCGGAACAGCGTGCTACGACGTGTAGGCTGTAGAAGCCTGCGGCAGAATTATGGATGTGAAGACGCTGTCAGCGATTCTTACCGAACGGAATAGGAGTAGTAACAATCGTGCGCCATCGACTAGGTAGTTTAGATTTATTTGCTATTTACATCCTTAATACGAACATATATCAGGGGAAATGAACTTAAATACATCTTTACTAAAAGTCTCTTATACACTACTATTCGATTTTGTCATAAATTGAATTGTGCGGACATAGGTAATAGTAGAAAAGAGTCAGGAGAAACTAGCGATTAGAAACTGTATAACAGATGCTTCAAAATATAGATGGACCTGTCCAAATATAAGTGAGTAAGTCGAGACAAAGATAGAGTATTTATCTGAACAAGGTGAGTATCTATATACATGAAATATGATAATTGCAACAAAGTTATACAAATTTCGCCAATGAAATTATATATTTAATATCTTTTCGTTCATCTAAGCTTGGAAGTTTACTAACTCAAATATGTATCTACACGTGCTCACAAGTTGCTGCAAGTTGGTTAAATACTTTCACGGTTTTGCTAAAAAAGAGTAGAATATCTCTCAGACTGTCGTTAATTGTACCTAGTGATCAGCCTAGATAATTATTCTATCTCTGTGGAGGCGTATACAACAGAATGATCATACGTTAAACACAAATATGTATGTATAATTTCCCTTCTATATAGATTAAATCAGTTAAGACATATGTTAAATTAATGAGAGGCCTGTGAAAAAGCTTGTAGCTAATCTAAACATGCTAAATATTAGTAGATGTGTAATTTAACACGTGTGCAAATAGAGAATACTGTTCAAACACCTGATAAATTTATCCTTAGGAGCGCTAAGATTATATCTGAAACCGCTGGATCGTTAGGACTGAGTAATAGATTCGTATAGTCATAATATAGATTACTTATGCTTAATTACACATATAACAATATAAATATAGCCTTATTGATCCCACGCTTCAATCTACTTAATATATTATCTATATATAATATATCATATATTATCTATATATCTTAACAATTCAATACTGGTAAATTTTCACTTGATGTTACAAATAGGAGCTACCTCAAACACCTTGCCTAAATTCACACGCCAAATTATTATCGAACAGATCGTAACAATGAATACATATTAACTTACAAATTTAGATTTTTCCTTTGCTATTGACTATTAATATCATATTACAATTATAAATAGTAACGTCTTTGACAAATGCCTCTTGATCACTACACTCATAAATTCAGGATAGAGTTTTGTTAATGGTAATGAGCAATGCAGTGAGTACTCGAAGCTCTACTCAAAAGACCCTTCGTTGTCTAAAACTCACCCTAGCATGCTTCTCTGAGCCCAAATTATTATCTGAAACCAGCTCTCATCTATACATATTAAAACAAATTTTAAGATTTTGGGGTTATGCCTCATTCAACATTGAAAATAATCGAGGATTAATTACTAATGAGGCTTGCAGTAACGGCTAATAGATACGGCATATGGATACATCAAATTGTAAATTTTTCAAACTGGTTTGCAAAGGAGATACCGTCAACACTGCCTAATTACTACGGTGTAGGCAACCTCAAATTATTATATAAACCGATCTATACCATTAGATGCATATTAAAATTGATGGCAAAATTTAATTTTCTTCGACCTTATATGGCTACAATAAACACTTATAATTAAGGCGTTGCTGACTACCGCACTTTATTCATTGAGGCACTCACATGATAAATTTTTCATACCATGGTTCTTGCAATATGCGATGAAACCCCACATTAGGAACTACTGGCCTTCAAAATTCCTTAGAAGCCCTCGAATTTATTATATGACCGGAAACCACTCAAATGGTATATCGAAACACTAATGAACGATCACTAGATACTAGTTCAAGTTAGAACGATTCTAACGGGTCAGATGAAGTCGATTATGAAATACAATAATTAATATAGTTTACTTGGATATTGGCCCAAACAGTTGATCACGCATGTTTTTATAAATTGAAGTAAGAAGATATAGGCGAAGATCATATGGTCGATATTGACTTACAGGCTTGTTATCACTAGCAACTTCCCAAAAAATTGGCGGGTGTGTTATAAGACCTAAAAAGGATTAATGAGTTCATATAATAAGTTGTACGTGAGATAGGGATCCACCCATTGCAAAACTCTGGGCTATATTAACTAGGAGCCCAACTTACTGTATCGAAACCGATTTTTCAACATGACTATGCGTTAAGAAAAATGGATCTTATAAGAGGAGTTTCCTATAGCTAATGTCCGCAGCCCTTCATCAACACAATAAAATCTAGGGAATTAAGACGCCTTAGAACTACAGGCTGTGGTGCACTACAAATATTCAAGGTTTGGTTTAGGAATTTTCTTCAAATGGATCGTTTTAGCATGAATGACCTCAAACACAAATCGTGTCTGAAATTACTCTCTGAGGAGCGAAATTTTATTAATCTGAAAATTCGCGATCTGAGGGACGATGAATTAACGATATTCAATAATAACAAACGGTTAGTATTTGCCCTCGTGTGTCAATTGGACGACAAACTCCATTACATATACTACGAATAGAAGGTCGTTGCACAAATTCGGGGTTCGTTCAATATAACTAACTATCATTTGTCAAATTGGGTAAATCTTTTCACGGTTGTGCAAAGGAGCTATACAATCAAATGACCACACTCTGCGACTAAATCTCCAAAAGGAAGAGGGTTGCGCATACGATTAATCATCTGAAAGTCCAGATGTTAACACATAGATAACAGGTTATAGTTTGAACAAGAACTCAAATTGAGATTCTTGCTGATAATTCATATCGCGACGACTAATAATAAATCAAGCTTGAAATACAGGCTTGTGCTCAGTTCCAATCATCAAAATATAATACGGAATTCCACACAGTGTGTGCATTAGGAAATACTCAAAACACTCCTAAATTACTTAGAGCCCAAAATTATTATCTGAAACCGATCTAACATGAATACATTTAAAACAAATTTAGATTTCTTTGCTATTACAACATATAACAATATAATACGCTTGACTCGCTTCTCCTACATCAAATTGTACAAATTTTCACGGTTGTGCAAAGGAGATACCTCAAACAACTGCTAAATTACCTAGGAGCTAAAAATTATTTTCTGAAACCGATCTAACATAATATCATATTAAAAAATTAAAATTACCTGCTATTAAACATATATCAATATAAATAACTTGACTTCGCTTTATCAACTACATCAAAATGTAAATTGTTTCACGGTTGTGCCAAAGAGATACCTCAACCACCTGGCATTAATTATCCCTAGAAGCCCCAAAGTAATTATCTGAAACAGTTACATGAATACTAATATTAGAAAACAAATTTAGATTTCCTTGCTATTACACATGTATAATAATATAAAAAAGCTTGACTACGCTTTATCACTACATTAAATGTAATTTTTGTCGAGTGGATGGTGTGGCGTAAAAAGTCGGCAAAAAGATCACCTTTCGGTTCCTCTCAAACACTGGCTCGCCTAAATCCCTAAAGGATGCTAAATAATTTATTAAATCTGAACCCATGCAATCCATGAATACCTATTAATATTACAACAAATTTTTGAATTTCTTGTATTGATAACAATCGAATATAAAATATAATTACAGCAACTTGACTCATCAGAATTTATTGCACTAAGTCAATTGGTAAATTTTTCCAAACGGTATGGTTAACTGCGAGAGAACACACCAAAACGTACGCTCTTTAAACTCTCTATGAAGCCAAAAAAGATTAATTAATCTGAATCCAAAAGGTGTGGAGATCTAAATAAATCAGCCATTATTTATGAATTCACCATATTATCTATAGTTTCGTTGCTAGTATGTAATACACTATTTATTAAGTATATTATAATAATGTTCGTTTCACTGCTACTACGCGTTTTAGATCTCATTGTACATATATTATTAAGTGATAAAATTTTTTGTATACTCGAAGTGTGTGTTGTAGTGAATATGTGGAGTTCACTTAACAAGGGAAACATCATTAGCTCTAATAATTAACATAAGTAGAGATCGCAGATTTAATTATTAGAGTCTGGGTAGTGAAAAACCTCATATGATCTAAACTAATACATATTAAATAATTACAAATTTTTTTTTACATACAATTACATTATAACAATATAAATTCATGCTTGACTAACGCTTTTATCACTACTCATAATTTTCAATTTTTATCCTGGTTGGCATATATTTATAAGTAGATAGATAATACCGTATCAATAACACTTTCTGCGTAATACCATAGGTAGCCCAAATAATATCTGAATAAACGATTTAACCTAGATGAATAGCATATTTAAAAACAAATTTTAGTAAATTCCTTGCTATTCATCTAATACACATATACTAAATATAAATAAGTACTTGATCTACGCTTTATGTCACGTACAGTCAATACTTGTAAATTTAATTTCTCACGGTTGTCAAAGTGTAGAATACCTCATACCACTTGCCTAATATCCTATAGGATGAGCTATTCCAATTCATTTATCTGAAAACCGTGATATTCTACACATGATACATATTCATAATAACATAAATTTAGATTTCCTTTATGCTAATATGACACATATACAATTAATAAACTACTATCAGCTCTCTGACTACGCTTTATTCACATCTTAACTATACAATATAAATGTAAATATTTTTTCATCCGTTGCAATCAAGGAGAATACCTCTACTCAAGACACTGCTAATTACCTAATTGATAGCCCAAATTTATTATCTGAACGTCATAGGATCTAAACCACATGAATACTATTCTAATAAACAAATTAGATTTTTCCTATCCTTTGCTTTACATACTATCTATAATAAACCTATATTTATATAAGTTTAGACTACGCTTTAAATCCCTTACATACTCTAATATTGTAAATGATAATTTCACGGTTTTTGTCACTAACAGTGAGAATTATCCAAACACTTTGCTCTAATTACTCATAGGAGCTTACTACAAATTATTATCTGAAACCGTCTAATAAGGATAATACGATATTAAAACATTTGATTATCTTGCTATATTTCACCATTCAACATATATAAATATATCTACTTGTGACAATGCTTTAATCACTATACAATATATTCAAATTGTATTTATACACGGTTGTGCAAAGAGAATACCTCAAACTCCTGCTCTAATTTACTCTTATGAGCTCCAAATTATTATTATCGTCTCGAACCGATTCTAAATTATAATACATATATTTACAGAACATAAAACACAACAAACACATAATCACACCTACTTAAACACACAAGAATGCATAAATTATAGTCTTTAACAAGTGCTCGTATCTCTTTTATTTAACATCTTTTATAAATTTCTCATAAAATTGTAAATTTTCAGTCTAAATCTGTGCTCTATGTATTGCAAAGGGTTACTATCAATAAACTTGTCCTTATAATACTGACCTATTCGTCCCAGATTATATACTTACTCATTGGATATAAACTGATCTATTATATCAATTAATACATAATTTAAATAACATATTTAAACCCTTATTCCTTATGTATATATATAACAGTATATATTAACAATATAAATATAATGCTGATTAACGCCTCTATCCATCACAACACTAAAATGATAATTGTTATTATGAATTTTTATTCATCGGTTTGTGTCATTCTAGGAGATAGCCTTCATACTCACCTGCTCTCTAATTACCTTTAGGCAACTTCTAACAATTATTGATCTATTAGAAAACCGATTCAACTATCTCCGATGATACAATTAGAACAAATTTAGAATTCACTTGGCCTATTTAACAATATAAATCATATTAAAATAAGTCTGTACTACGCTTTTAAAATCACTCGACAATCAAATTGTAAGAGACTTATTCACGTGGTTGTGTCGCAAAGGTACGATTATATTCTTTAATATTCTCAAACCTGCCTTAATATACTTCATCTAGGAGCTATTCTATAATCTCTCAAATAATATTCATCTCTATATTATTTGGGTATGTATATATTTCTTTATATCTACTGAATAGCATGATTAAATAACAAATTTAGATTTATCTGCTATTACACATTCACATCTACCTATTCAGTATATATCAATATATATATAAGCTTTGACTTTAAATCAGCGCTTTACTCTACTTTATAACATAAATATCAAATTGTATATAAATTTTTTCACTAGTATGTGCAAAGGAATCCTCTTTTATCAAACACCTGCTAAATTACCTCGGGTCCAAATTATTTTTGATGTCTATGAAAGGATTATTACATGAATACTAATATTAATCTAATAATCAAGATATCTTAGCATTTCCTATCTTGTATTCTACTAATCTATCTCTTATATAACATATAATATATATTAATTATTTAGCTTGGACTTTAATCCTCGTACTTTTATATCATTTACATCTCTTAAAATGATTGTGTAAATATAATTCTCACGGTTTTGCAAAGGAGATATCTTCTTAATTATCTCTCTTAATCTATATTTATATTCTTCGCCTAAATTTTAACTTTTAGAGAGCCCAACTCTATTTCTTCTTATCTGTGAAACCTGGTAAATACTATAAGATAATTATTATTCTTCTTTAAATTATTACTCTTCTTTAAATTATAGTAAAAAAAAGTAGATCCATAACAATTAACATATTAAATAATATATAAATATAGTTATCTGATAAATTGCTTTATCATCTCGATTAACTTTTATCGTAATTGTCTTAATTTTTTTAACTCAATTTTTAAACGGTTATGTTACGCTAAGTATATATAGTATAATAAGTTGTAGATGATAACTCTATCATTACATACTATTTTACTGTCTAAATTCACTAATAATATATAGGAGCCCAAATTCTATATGTATCTTGAATCAACCTTATTATATTGTTAATAGTCTTATATTATATATATATATATCATGAATTACTAATATTATTATATATATAATTATTAGTTGTAGTGATATATATCCCATTGCTATTTTCACATATATATACATCTCATATACATATTATTAAATTATCAGCTTTAGATCATACTTTTATTACTTTATTATACTATATATATATATATATATATATATCTATATTATTATTATATATATATTATATGTATATATATCTATATTATATTATATATATATATATAATATATATGTATTTATTATTATATATAATATATATATGACTATATTATTTATAATTATTATTATTACTATATATATATAATACTTATTTTATATATATATTATTTTTTTGAATATTATTATTATATATTATATATATATATATGATATATATATATTTGTAATTATATAATATTATTATATTATCTTATTATAGAATATATATATATATTTATTACTCATTATTATATATATATATATATATATATTATATAGTTTTATAGATGTTATATATATATATATATATTTTAATATTGTATATATATATATATATATAATATATATATATATATTTTATATATTAATATATACTATATATTATAAATTATTATGATATATATGTATATATATATATTATAATATATATTATATTATTATATTATATATATAATTATAGTTTAATATCATGTTATATATATATTATTATATATATATATTAATATATAATATTATATAGATCTATTCTTATTAATAAAAATATTACTTATATATTATTATATATTATATATATATATTTGTATAATATAATATAGTATATAGTACTGTTGAGTATATAGTATTCTATATTAGGTAGTATGTATATTATATCTAATCTATATTCTTATATATTAATTATATTTATTTATTCTATATATATATTAATTTATGTATATATTTTATAAATTTTATTATAATATATATATTATTAAGCTGTCCACTTAATAATAAAGGTTTTAGTGTTTTATATAATTATGTAGATATTATAAAGGTAATGGAATTGTTGGTTTTGTTGATTCTTTTTCATTTTTAGAGAATAGTTTTGAGAAAGGGATGTAGTGTGAGGGGTATTTGTTTGATATGATTCCTTAGATTTTGGCATATAATTCCTATATTTGCAACTTTTAGCCTTTGAACTCTGACTCATTCATGATTTTTGGACATGAACTATGTACATTGTTTTTTTATTTTATTTTTCAGAATGTCCCTTAAATTGTTCTTCCAGGGGAAAATGTACAAATCACATTTGCGAATGTGACACACAGTTTGCAGGTTTTGGTTGTGAAATAGAACTCTGCCCAGATAATTGTGGTGCACATGAAGGAAGAGGAAATTGTCTTGGAACACAAAACCCTGCAACATTTTGTCGTTGTGAAGATGGTTTTACAGGTGACAGCTGTTCGCTTAAAAGTAGTTCAGCAAAGGGGGATTCATGGCATTGGATTTATAGGAATGGTTTTATATTTAAACCTAGAACAAGCCATGGTACTGTCTATTTTTCAAACTCTGATCAGATGTATATCTTTGGTGGGTATAACTTAAACAAAGTGTTTGATGATCTCTTAGTTTATAATTTTTCTGAAGTATCTTGGGCTAATTTGAAAGAGGATGAAAGCTTGAATCATTCCTCAAGAAAGAGGCGAATTCACTCGCACCAGAGACTTGAAATTTTGCCATCTCTTCAGTTATTTTTTGATCCTTTAGCACACCAAAAGACAAAGGATACATCTCGTTCTCATAATATGACATTTTCTGAACTCACATCTTTGCAATAGGTTATATCGTTACGTGAGGTGCACGATTTAGAGAAATTAACTACACTTATTATTATCACTGTACATATTATAATATTTAAATTTGCAAGGCGATGTTAACTTAAAAATATTTCAAAAGTTTTTATAAATAATGTCGGATTTTCTTTATTATTAATATTATTAATTATTATATTATTAATTATATCTATATGTAACATTTATGTACAATCCATCACTAGTGATAAGAAAACACAAACAATACTACCGCACTATATATTTTATAACTATTCCCTTACAGAGATCGAAACTGAGCCATGCAGCTGCTCTGTAAATGTGTTATGAAATTAATACTATACTTTATTTTATAGTAGGCCTAAAAATTAGGGATAATCCTTTATTTGGGTATCTTATACGACGGGGCAATTTAGACCTGAATTCCAGTATCAAAATATATTTCAAACTGACTACTTTATTTTACTGTAAAATGTGGTAGCAATAACTAAGTTAGGTATCATAAATTTAATAGTAGAACCTGTAAAATTAGTAATATTATTAAAGTGATTTATAAACTAAGCGAGATTTTGAGCGAGAGTATCCCATACTGGAGATTGATAGCACGTAAAATACCAGTCAAAAGGCTCACCGCAAAGTCCATGTAAATAAGTTGCACCAAGAATCGGGTGACATGAACTCGAGACTGTCTATATGGCATTTGACGGGAGTGCTGGTTTGATGAGAGAGTATTATTATCTGTGTCTCACAACGTGTGAAAACAACCTCGATCGGGTAACTGAGTGAGAGGACGACCCGCTAAGAATAAAGCAGGAGAATAATATGATTGAAACTAGAGACTTTTTCAACTTCTTCTTTGGTAGTGACGTGGACGAGACGGAGAGGGGTCGACTCTAATATGGGGTGAGTAGGAAGTCGTACCCTACCGTACTATCGAGTAACCATATGAGGGTCCGAGTGAGCCAGACGGAGATCTCACTGTTTACAATATAGTCCTTTATTTTGGCGTGTAAGTCATACCAGGGGAGTTGTTAATAGGTTATACTAATATATTGCATTAATATATCACGCATTATACTATAGGAACTTGATAGCCGGTATATGGTGGAGATTTTGAGATGATAAATATTATATTGTGAGGATTGCTAGTGTTTTTATGGGTACCCGAACTCGGATTTTAGTAAGTCAAATTACTACGTTTTATGAGCTGTATTTATAAGTCAGGTTGATACATATATAAGCTCTATGAGGTTTGTAATAAAAGTGTTTTCATATAGTTTTTACATCATAGTTATATTAGTAATATATATTATAAGTGTTATATATATAATAGAGAGAGAGAGAGATGAGAGGAGAGAGAGAAGAGAGAGAGAGAGAGAGAGAGAGAGAGGAGAGAAGAGATAGAGAGAGAGAGAGAAGGACCAGATCGCCTCACGTACTCAGCGCGAGTCGACACTCCGGCTTTGAGTCATGCATCAACATAGCGAAAATTTTCTATCGTGATCACATATTTGTAAAGTTATACTATATAATTATTTAGCTATTATACTTAGGGGTCATACGGGAGTTGAGTAGGCAGGTGAGTTCACATGTGGTGAAAATGGCAATTGATCACCGATAAGTAGGGTTTCATTCTTATAATAAAGAGTGAAAATCTCTCTCGAGGTTATGGATTTTAGTATTTTTCAAGTGTTTGCGTGAGTTCGTGGGGTTCCAGTAGTAAGTATATTTTATGTTAGTATCTAAGCCTTTCGTGGTTTTTATATGGTTTATATTATTTAGTAATAGCGAACTGAGTTTATTTTCGAGTTGAGTTTCACAGTATGAATATTACGTTTGTATAATGTGTGAATCAGTTATAACTGGTATAAGAGTTGCTTACAGAATTTACTTAAAACAGTCGCATGTAGTCTGTATAAAACTGTGAGTGGAGCCTGGATATAGCATGTTGGTAGGTGTTAGCTGGTAGTGAGCTAGTTAGCTTGTTAATTATATTACGTGTTTTTAAGGTCAGGATATAGCTTAATCTTTACTTCTCAGTTAGGGCTGAGTTTATTTAATAAGTACTATTATCTATATATACAATTAGATTAGTTGTATATATGGTTGGTAATTCTTTAGTTAGATTTTTAGTAATTTATGGAGGAAGATAGATAAATAATGTGAATACAGACAGTTTATCTGCTGAAAGAGCATCCTTTATTCATTTCAGTTTGGATTGTCTAGTCATTTCAGGCCTAAGCGCAGATGAAAATATATGTTTAGATAGTAGGTAAGAGCTCGAAATGTTAATTACACGAGTTGATGAAGGATAGACATTAGTTGTATGTGTTATCTAATTACTTGACCGTAATTCATTACATGATAATGAGTAGTCGTTGTTGTAAATAGAAAATATGTATAGTTATATTTAGGGTGTATATATTAAGTATATTATATATAAATATATATATATAATATATATATATATGATATATATATATATATATATATATATATATATAGTATATATATATATGTATATATATTATCTGTTTATATATATATATATTATTATATTATATATATAGAAGGTTTTGTTTTTGAAGCATAATTTGAGAATTAATAATTTTAAATATTGATATATATATACCCATTTTATAAATGGGTGGAGGGGTAGGAAAGAGGTCTGTTGGGTGCAAAAACAAGTTACGTGAATGCGCTTCTAAGTTGCTATTAATAGACGTACAGAAATTCCATTATATATATTATTATTCATACCTTTATAATATCATTAAAGCTGATCTGAATAGTATTTTCTCTCTCTCTCTCTTCTCTCACTCTCTCTCTCGTTCTCTCTATATACTATCCTGAGTGAATGTAAATATACTATGACAACCTATCATATCCTACACATATCAAAATCAATAACTGATATGCATTAAAAAATGGCTGACATTCTAAAACAAATTTCAAAACGCTCATAAATAAATGTAGTAATTATTTATATTTTATTGATTCCAATGAGTAAAGTAAATTTATAATTTAAGTGATGATCACGTGACGTTGCAGTTGTGTCAATCATATATTAATCCATATTATGTGTAAAATGTAATGTGTAGTAAAGTGTATATATTATAGTGTGGATCCAGAGTTCCTGTTAATTAAATATATTATAATAAGTGAACCTTATTTTATTGAAAATATCAATTAGTTGATAAAATATAATATTTAAACACTCTTGTATAATTATTTTAATTTTGGGCCCATTTATATATATATATAATAGTTATATATTATAGTATATATATATATATATATAATATATATAATATATTAATAATATATATATGATATATATGATATATTATAGATATTGATTGGAGATTATGATGTGAGATATGTAAAAGATATGCCCTAACGTAATCAGAATTTGTAGCAGATACTCATATTATATTATAAGTATTGATATATATATATAATTACTAGTTAAGAAAGTTTAGAAGGTAATCATTAAAAATTTTACTAATTTAGTATATAGTGATAAGTTTTATATATAATATCATCTATATGATATAATATGGTATCTAATAAATTATCTTAAATAAATAGTATTATTTTAAAATGTATGTTATATGTATTATTAAATATAAACGATGTCGCATTTCAGTGATATCAGCTAGTGTAATAGTAAAAAAAACATGGTATTTATTTACAATTACTCAGGTAATAAAGGCAACTCATTATGGCTCCTCCTATAAAATAATACCATCTGTTGCAGCAGAACACTAAACCAATTAATCATACCATAGGATCATAATAGATGACATAGATATATTAATAGATTTTTGTAAATGGTGAGCACGTTCACTGTGAACAAGAAAATAGGTAAATGAGCTTTACACTATTTACATCTTACTCTGTCATAACAGATCCATTACAGAGGAATCACAGCATGAATATAGTTCGAGAGATTCTTTGAAATAGTGAGTGAGTAAAAAATAGTACGATTAACGATTCGAGAGATAATCTCTATCACAAGAAGATTCATAGTTCGTTGTCCCTCACCTAAGAGAAGAAATTACACACACTTAAACTAATCTGGTATAGGCTTAAATCAGCATTAGGGGAATAAAAAGAAAAAAACCTGAAACAGAAAGAACCTCAAATACATGTCCGTGATTGAACGTGTTTTACAAATTAATACAAGCTCTTAATATTTAGGCGCTAGTGCAACCTCTCTAATTCTATCCATTATCCTGACCCAACACCTCAACATAATATTTTAGACAGATAGATGAAACCAGCGGATACAGGCTGTTTTGAATTATATTCATAATATTTTACTGATTTCTATGGAGAAGACCGTAACTGCAATTAGGCTGTGTCATCCATGTTATCGGTGTCACATCGTGGGTATGCACACAAAAAAAAAAATACAAGAATTAATCCTAACGAATAGAACTTTGGGGCACTGGAGACTACGTAAGTTCAAATATCACAACTTCTATATCGCAAGCTGGAGAAGGGAATCCAAAAATAACAAAGACAATCTCTCGACTTTTAGTAATTGGTAAAATCGCCTCGTGATACACAGAAGAGCAGAGCACTCTGAGAATATCTACTCTCGTGCGCTATCTGTCTCACAAGACAACGAAGCTGAACGGAGGGTTTGTATGTGGTATTTCTCGTGCTGGGAGATCTGAGCTATACATGATGACATAGATTAATTATATATGTAATATATTGTTTGGATATTGAATAATAATTAATATATAATAGCTATATAATTAATAGATAATTATGATAATAATAAGTAATTGAATAAACCTTACTTAATCGCGGAAGTTTTATTTTAAAAGACTTTGAAATACTTTTAGTTTCAGATCATCGGCGAATGATATACAATAGTGCCAGAGTTGATAGGTTACATTGTGTTCACATAGTATTCTCATCCTAAGCTAGACTTAAGAAAGATTTTAATAAATGACATGAAATATTTACTAATCCCCTCTTGGGAACTTATTTTGTTATTTTTAGTACTTTATTACATGGCTAAAGATGATGTAAAGCAGAAGTCAATTAGAACATTAACGTGGCATTAGCTTGGTGTATGGGTTGAGGGGTGTCTTTTAGGGGGCTGGACCTTACTTGAGCGCTTTAATCCTTATTGTGTGAGTATTTTTTATCGTTGTCCGATAGTAAGAGAAACCTACGATATTATACAATTGATCTGATGTTATTTAACTATAGATATTGTCTCCTATGTATTACAAAATTGCGAATTCTATATGTTTACACAAACCAGTTGAGATATAACATAGTGAAAATAATACAGAGTCTCTAGCAATGTTAAGTTATCACCCAAATCCTTATGTAATAAACTCACACTCAGAAAATAGCAGTGACATAGTTAATTTTTCTTATCTGAGATGGTCTCAAATGGAATAAGAGAGACCAATATTTTTCATATAAAGTGTGTCTATATAGGATATTATGATTGTGATTTATTTATTTCTGAGAGAGTCTTTACTAGACTCCTAGTATATTTACTTATACCTAACGGAATTATTTATAGTTTTACATATATTTGAAGAGAATCAGTATATATAGTATTAAAAGTTGCTCTGTTTACGTTCAGTTTAATTAAAACATTGTAAATTTTTTTTTAATATGAGGTAGATATGGAGATGAAATTAAATAGTTTTGGTTAATGACATCTTATTAGACTTAGGAATGTAAATAAAAATAACATTTTTATAGAATATATTTAGTAGTCTGATTATTATAGAGAGAGTACAGAATTTATATATGTATAGTTGAGTCAGAAGATATGGAGATGTAAGCTTGTCACATAGCTTACACCACTGAAATGTTTAATAATATCTGTGTGATTTCCTTGCTGATTGAGACGAGTGAAACTGTGTTGTATGGTGCCTGTTCTATGTTGTGTTGATAGTGTGAATTATGTAGTGGATTTGTTATGTTTGATATTTTGACTTTTTCGTGAGAGAGAGAATGATGGAAGTAAATTATTAAGTTTTCGAGTTTTCATCACATAAGAGTAAGTGTGTATACATAGTAATTGGTAATCAATGCTAAATGAAGAAAGTTTAGAGCTCCTGTATACGATAATTTGATGTATAGCATTAAAAGTTAATTTAGCATAGAATACAGATTTATTTTATTTAAGTGAATATTTTCGATTTAATTGCATATGGATCATTATAGGTAATGAGTGATATATGTGTGTGTATCTAAATAAGTAATTATCAATAAGGTATGTAAAGGAGTAAAAATAGCATAAGGTATTAATATAATAATAAATACTAGATACTAAATATATAAGAATTAAAATAATTAAGTGAATAATAATGAGTATATCTATAAAACGAAAGTTATAATTATATAATATTTAATGAAATATTTTTAGTGTTGAATTTAATTAATAAAATAATAATTGTATATATGTATTCAAATATTTCAGTATAAATAAAAAACTAATGTTAATTAAATATGACGATGTTGAAAACAGTAATACTATATGAGTTTAAATGCAGTAAAGGCAGAAAGTATAATGCCTGTAAGAAGCAGAAAGTTTATTTGTAGAGCAGTAGAATTGTTCAGAAAGTTTATTATTAATTCTTATATTGTGCAGTAAATTTGCTTATTTGAAGAAGTTTAAGCAGGTATTATGTCTATGTTGATTATATAGCGATATTATATTGTCAGGTATCTTATATTGTGTGTTCCCTATGGTAGTATAACACCTGCTATTGAATTTACTGGATTTAGCTGCTAAGGTAATGTAAGGTGGGGTTATAGTGATGTTATTAGTTGCGAGTAATGGAGCAGGAAGAGGTTATTAGGAGTTATATGTCAGAATATAGGGTTAAGCAGATAGGGCAAGAAGAATTCAAAGCTGTTGATTTCAGAAGTTCCATTCAGCTAGTAAGCTAGTAATGTTGTAAAGCAGTATATTAACAGGAAGCAGTACTAGAGTGGTTGTTCCCTTAGGTGTAGTTACACCTGCGTATTGATTTGTATCTGATTTTATCTTTGCTTTAGGAGGTTGTAATCTGTTTAGTATTTGAATTTAAAGCAGTAAAACAGGTGAGTTAGAAGTTTCCTATGTAATAGTCAGAAAGTTAAAAGGCAGTAAAAACATGAGTTAAAGCAGTTAAATTGCAGTAAAAGCAAAAGGCATTACTAATCCCTGTTAGGGTGTTAGGTAACACCGTCTATTGAATTTTAGCTTGCAATGTTAACTGGTTTTTTATTAGGTTATGTAAACTTTTAGGATGTTTTTAATAAAAATTTCGTTCATAAGGACAGAAGAAACCAACCTCCGAATAGTTACACATAACTTTTTTAGAGGCATTACATACAAGTTTTTTTATAAATAGTTTTATAAATTAAAAAGTATTAAGTAAGAATATAAAAGTGATAGGTCGGTAATGAGTTACAGTTTTAGGTGTGTGTGATTTATACACGTTTCCATTTTATTTTTTTCGTCTTACAATTGGTTATTTTCGGCGTTTCATTAGTTTTATGTTTGTTTTTGAAAAAGAATTATTTGCCTATCAAAGAATGTTTTTAAGTAGGAAATAAAATATATATACCGTAGTATATATATTGTATTTTCATTCGTGCGGGGATATTGCGCCTGCGTGCGCACGGCGGGTGGGGACGCGGCGGTTCGCACTCGCTGGTGGGTAGTTCAGCCTTCACGCGTGTTAGGGCGCATGCGTGCGTCCCTAAAGTGTTCCAGATGGTATGACCGTAGGTGTTAAGACATCAATAATTAGCTTGTTCTACTGATGGGTAGTGGGTAGAAAAGGCTATGAAAATGGTTAGAAAATGGCTATACTCATAAGTGGTACGGATCCTAGCAATTCCTTTATTTAGATATACATTCCAATCGGCGAAGTGTGCTATGGTAATGGTGTAAGTTTTCTATGGGTGAGGTGGTAGTATTGTGTATGTTTATTCGTAGTGGTGTATGATAGTGTCCTAGGTGGGTTGAGTGGCATGTTGTGTATTGGTTAAGTGACTAGTGGGTGATGTGTGTATATTGAATGGTCATTATGTATGTGGTGTAAGTAAGATCTGTTGGGTGTTGGTGTTAGTAATATTCTTGTTTGTGTTGTTGTAGTAATCTTGTCCGTTGGGTGTGTGTGTGTGTGTGTGGGTGGGTTGTGTTGAGTAAAGTATAGTGTTGGATGTGATGTGTGTTTATTATGGCAAAGTGTTCATGTGGTGCGTTAAGTTAATTATTCTGTGTGTGGAGTGTGGTTAAGTAAATTGTGTTGTGGCGTTGGGTGGTTGTGTTGTGGTGTGTAATGTATACATTTCTGTTTGTGAATGTTGTTAAAGTGATATATCTGTGTTGAGTGTGTAAGTAATATCTGTGTGTGATGAGGTAAGTAAATTTGTGTTGGAAGTGTTAAGTAAATCTGTGGTAATAGGGTTATTATCTGTGTGTGTGTGTGGTGTTGTGTAAAGTGAGAGTGATGGTGTGTGTGTGTGTGGTAAAGCAAATGCTGTGTGCTGTAGGTTAATTAGTCTTGTGGTGTGAGTGTAGGTGGAAATCTGTGTTGTGTGGCGTGTGTGTGTGTGGTGTGTAAGTAAAATCGTGTGTTGATGGTGGGAAGTATAATTGTTTCTGTGTGTTTTTTGTGAGGTGTAATAGTTAATATAGTCTTGTGTGTAGTGAGTTATAGGGTTATATATGTCTTGTGGTGGTGGGTAGAGGTAAGATTCTGTTGTGTATTGTAAGTTCTGTGTGGTGTTTGTGTTGTGTAAGTAAAAATCGTGTGTAAGGTGAAATCTGTTGATATTTATTAGTATAGTATATTTAGTAGTATTATATATATATGTTGTTAGGTTATATTATTATTTAAGTGGGTGAGGGTATATATATATAGGGTGTGAGTATTATATATAGTTATATATATTATATATATATATACTTTGTGTAGGGTAGGGTTTGTGTTGTGGTGAGGTGTTATATAGTTATGGGTAGTTGGGTGGTATTATTTTGAGTGAGTGAGTGAGGTATATGTTGTTTGTTAGGTTTAGTATATGTTTGTATTATTTTAGGTTATTGATTATATAGGAGATATATATATATGTATGTTAGATGGTGGTCTGGAGGCATGCTTGGGTAGTAAATAAAGCCACGTGTTTTAGGTTCTCGGACCGTAATACGAAAAATAAATATTGAGTATACATGGTGTGAAGTTTTGTGCTGTGTCGGATTTCGTATATTTACAATAGTCGAATAATTTAAAGAATAATAAAAATAATTCAATATATATTCAAAATAAAATGAAATAAAATATTTCAAATAAAAATGAATAAAATTTTCGATATTAAGAAGAACTGAAACAACGGATAGTCGTGGGCTTCGCGACACGTGATTTTTTAGCGGTTCGAATTTGCGTGTATATGTTCGTTTCACTTTGTGATTTCTCGAAGACGAGTGTATATGATCGTTTGATTATATTTTGATATGTTAAAGTGTTAGTTGGTTGAGGGGTAGTTTGATGATGTATATTTGTTTTTATATTGATAAGTTTTTGGGTGGTGGTGTGGGGTGTTGGGTTGTGTGTTGGTGTTTGGTTGGTGTGGTTTTTGTTTTGTTGGTGGTTGGGTTTTGGTGTTGTGGGTTGTTTTTGATGTTGTGTTTGTGGTGTGGGTGGTTTGTTTGTGTATGTGTGGTTGCGCGTGCTTGCGCGTGTGCTATGCGTGTGTAAGGTATAAAATTCATGGTGGTTTAGGTTTGTGTTTATTTGGTGTTAGTTGTTATTGTGTGTTGTTTATTGTTTTTATGTTTCCAAGTGTGTTTGTCTATGAGAGATGTTTTTGTTTCCATGTTTATAAGACTTAGTAAGTATCCTGTGTTGATGTTTGAGTTTGAGTGATCTCTGTACTTCTCAACTGGTGTATCTGAGACTCCTTATGTTTGCAATAGTGAGCGGGTGTTGCTAATCAAGCCTCAGGTAGTTCGATGACAATACGTAAAGTTATATTTGAACGTGGTGGGTCATGATTATGGAGCATTTTAGTACGGCTATAAATTGGCTTTTATGAAGTTGGGAGGGTATTGGAATTATAGATTCAGATCATGGAAACATTCGAGAGATTCAGTATTGGGAGATTTGATATTTATTTCCACAGACAGATGGTGGGCGAGAAGAAGGTATATTGTCATCCTTTGCTGAGCGAAGCGTGTGTTGGCTTTTCTGGAGTTGTATCCTGTACATCAACACAAACTCGATGTGCAATAACACTTAGCATATTTGGTTCTATTTTTAGGCGGGTAGGTTGCGATATTTTCGGGTGTGAGTTCTCGAGAGGGGTGTGGGACAGGGTAGGCGCGGTGAGTTTATGTGATTTGTCTCTTCGTCGGGAGTGCAGGCGTATGTGTGCCTACTGGTGGAGCGTGTATTCCTAATAGGAATATAGAGATTTAAGCACCAACAAAGCAGCGCCAGCAAAATTATAGTTATGGTCAAGTGGAACTGGAAGATGTACAAGATACAGGTTTTAAATAAGCCTTTTGGTAATTTAAGTCGCTCGGTACTTGCGAAATTATGAGCCGGGTGAAGACATTTATTGCGCCCAGAGTAAGGAGAGTATCTGGCATATATACAAGTGGTCCGACGAGGCCCTTGTATGTTATTCTGTGAGCAACTGATGATAGGATTTGGAAATATATGGGAGGAGGTCACGCAGGTGCGTCTATTATATAATACCCCTATTTATATTCCTGTGAGGTCGAGTGTGAGCCTATTATATTTCCGGTGGTGTGTTATCGTTTGAGGTTTCAGTATCATTTGTTTTTGTTTGATGTTAAGTTACAAGTGGATGTTTATTATTGTCGGAACCAAGGAAAGGATCGAGATGAACCTGTGCGAAAGAAGGAATATGGTGGAATAGAGTTGGAAAGGTGTTCGTTAGGGAGAGTGGAGATGTTGTATGAAGTTTAGGAGTTTATTAAGTAGGGGATGTTGGTAATTGCATCAAGGTTTCGAGGGCGAATATTTTTGGTGAGCGACCCCGAGTTTGGTCTCTCCCGGGAATTCTTATCCGAGGTTCAATGCGGAGGCTTTAAAGAAAGTAGAATCGGGAAGATATAAGACGAGAGGGTCTATATCTGAATATAGGTTATAGGTAGATGAGTGAGCAGAATTGTGAAGGTATTATTGAAGAATGGAAGTGTGTCGGAGGTGCAGTTCTGTGGCATATGTATTAATATATGTGTAAGTTTGTTGCAGGTTGAGGAAAGATCAGGTGAGGATGAGAAAGTTGGAGAGAATAAAGTAGGTAGATAAAATTTAGAGCGTGGACTAGACCTGCTGAAGAACAGACCTACTATTCGAAGACTAATATGTTGGGGAAGAGAAGTGGCTGGCGCGCGCTGCACTTCATACTGAAGCAGCCGATTATTGAGCTGAGGTGGTATAAGAGAAAGCGAGAGGTCACTATATATGTAATTTGTTCCAAGAGGAGGTAGGAGAAATCCCAAGAGTATGAGCTGAGGAGTGCAGTGACCGGTTGTCGTTGGTTCATGTAGGGGTTATTCTCTATTTGGTGTGCTAATATGCTTTGGAGTATTTGTGTCAAGCGCGACACGCTGACGCAAGGTCTTCCCCGTATGTTCTCCTGAATTTGGGGCGGAAAACGCATGAGAATCATAATCGCTATTGGAATATGTTATAGGGTTGTGTTCGGTCCTGTAGATTCTTTCGTTTTGAGCTGCCGAAAGCGCGTACTGCTTGTTCTGGGTTATGTATTATTTGATATAGGAGTTCAGATGAGTCTATATGAATGTTGAAGTTGATTAAGTTGAGTGTTCAATATTAGATTATGAGGTAGGAGTATGCAAGTACAGAGCTATAGGGCGATAGTTAGAGGTGTGTGTTTTGGTGAGGATCAGAGGGTGTGGCTTTGCCTTTTTTTCGGTAATATGGTTGGATTCATGTGCGTGCTTCCTACATTGTCTTGGAGTTGTATAAGGTGTTGTTTAGTTGTGAGGGATGACGTATTGTGTAGGATGAATTTAAGTTGAATCTAGTGGGCGGGATAGTCACGTTGTATTAGCTACACTCCCGTCTAATTAATATCTTCGTGGTAAGGAATGCTCATGCCGGGCACCTTCTACCTTTCCTTAGACGTTTGGCGTATGTATTTTTCTAGGAACCCTTTATTGCATCCGTCGATTCGTTGTATGTAGGATTTATTACTATTGGTCAAGGTCAGTAGAGAGCGATTGCGTGCTGAGAGGAGATAGGAGGGAGGATGAGTAATGGCCGGAGAAGGTGTTTCTTGTTGCCAGGGTTTGAGTGTAGTGAGGAAGAGATAGGAGGTCCGAAGAGATTGGCCTTGGTTGTTTCAGTTGGAGGAATTTGATTAGCAAACGAGATCCATGCAGAGTTGAGATGATTAGTAGGATTGGATTAAGACAGGAGATGTTATTTCATGAAGTTGTTAGGATTTGATGTGTTGGTTGGCAATGTAGGCTCCATATGTATAGATTGTGTGCAGTTATGGGTTTATTGTAGATTGACGAGAGTGAGTTAGCGTGACGTTTTCGTTTGATTGAATGTGTTAGTCCTGTCTTTTCTGGTGAACATTGTCACTTGAACTTAGGTTAGGTTCAAAGCTGTTAATTATGTCAAGCGGCATCTTGCAAAATTTTAGGATACAATTTGGAGGTGGCTGTGTCTGCTTTAATCTGTTAACTTCTGATTTGCGCGGTCGATGTTTACATTATTTGCCAGTTCTATTGCCTTATGGAATCTTCTACCTTTGTATTGTTTCTAGGATGGGATGTTTTTAGGGTTTGATAAGTGCTTTTTACAGGTAGATGTTGTCTTTTAGTTTTTTAAATGACGTCTTGGTGTGTGATTAGCGGGTTGTGTTTTTCCATATTGTGTTCGGCTCTCATTTATTTGTCCTGTCGCAAATGCTTGACTTCTTTCATCTTCCATTGTCTTTTATTTCTTTACATAGATCTACAAGGGAGGTTTATTGGCGCTGAAACTGCTGAATCTGGATATCTGACTTTCTCGACCAGATTTTCTGTGTGTGCGATTTATCGTTTATGTTTTGTGGTTTATTGTTATTATTTATTGGTGTTCATGTGTTTAATTTGTTCCTAAGTTTCTCATAGAGCTCACTTTGCCTAGATGTTTATATATGATCGATTTGATGCTTCATGTTGTTCGTTGAGAAGTAGATCCTCGTGATATGTCAATTAGATGTTTGATCGACATTATGAGTATGTTGTTATGTGGTTTTAGTTAATTCTTATTTTTGTTTCTTTCTGCTTGCTTTTCATTGTGTAGATGTTTTTTATGTCGATGATTGTTTGTCTTTAAAATCTCGTTTCTCTGTTGAATCAGGTTTTGTCCGTGGCAGTCTTTAATGTCTTTCGTTAATTGATTGTGTTATGGGTTTTGTTGGGTTATTTTAATGATTATTGGGCGTTTTAAGTTGAATTTTTTGTTCAAAAGGGTTTCCGTATTATTTGTTATCACGTGTTACACTGAGCTAAATGCGGAGAGAGAAAGTTCATGAGTAGCGGCTAGTTTCAGGCTGATGTCTTATTACTAAATGTTATGGTATGTGATTTATATGTTTTGTGCGTTTGTTAGTGGCATTTTAAGTGCGCTTTGCGAGCATGAGAACATGTATCTTGTCCCCATCTTGTTTTGCTTGAACTAAGTATGTCCACCTTTTCCAGGCTTGATCTCTTACTTTTAAAAAACTTATCCATTAAAATTGGTGGTACGGTGTGGCTACTTTTTGCTTATTTTGTTATTTCTGAGCTTGGATTATTTTAATTTATATTGTTCTGTGAGTTTATTTAGGTATGTGGTTAATGTATGGATGTCATTTGCATCGGTGCATCTTTGCATATACGTGTATTTTGTATGGTATATTATATCTTTTCTCTATCGAATCTCATTGTGTTTGCATATTGTTTAACGTCTATTCGGATATCAGGTTATTGTCTTTTCATAATTTTATCAAAATTCATTCTGATAGATCAAGGCTAGTTTACATCGGTTTTTTGACGTTTCAAGATAATAAGTCGGTACACATTTTACTTCTAGGCACTTTCCTGTGTTCTGTTCATTGCCTCTATTTGTCCGTTGATTTATATTTTGTTTCAATCGTAAGCTGATCAATGGTTTGAATGGCGGTAAAATTCCGTAAAGTGTCTAAGCTATATTACTTTTTTGTCTACTTTTTATTTCGATATGTTATTTCTAAAAATCGTCAGTAATATAATTCTTTGATATATATTATAGTAGTATGTAGCTGGTGTGGCAATTATTATTCCTTATTTTGTGATTACTTTTTTTTTTTTGACTTGTGCTAAGTTTTGAGTTGTAAGTAATTTGGTTCTTTTATGCTTTCTGTTCCACTCTATCTATTGATATTTGATATAGCAGAGATGCAGAAGAAGTTAGGTTTTTGTTTGATAAAATTGTTAGAGCATTGTATTATTGCTCATTTTTTAAGATACTATCTTTATAATTGATTTTTATAGTCAAAGGACCAATATTTGAGTTGCAAAATGATTTTCATAAGAATTATTTTCAAATATATTTTAATCCGTTTTCTATTTTTTAAATGTTACTTCCATGTGTTCGGATATGACTATTGGCCATTGCCTTCCACACATGTTGTTTTTAGTTAATCTCTGGTGGTCTTGCAATATGAAAAATATGGGTCACTATCTTTAAAAACCATTACAATCAAGTTAATTAGGCAAATTTTTGAATGTTTTCTACTTGACTAGGACATATTGTAGATTTTTTTGAAAAAGTTTCCTACTTAAGTCTGTGTTTTTGAAAATTGAATATGGTTTATTTTGCCTGATTACCTTTTCTGTCACTTTCGGTTTTTAACGGGGAATTGCAGTTTTGTTGGGGTTTGGCAATGGGTCTGGAGTGTGAGAAGTCGTTTGTAATGTCGAGAGTTAAATGGTAAAGGGATCGAGTAATTATTTGACCCGCATGAGTAGATCTGGTAGTTTTTTAGGTAGAGCTGCTTTCGTGCGTATGATTGCGGAACTTGTAACTGGTTTCCACATTACCTCTTGTGTTTACATCTCATTTAGCTGTCTTATCCTTTATGGCTTGCCGATTCAGACCAACCAAACTTAGGTATTTGTTAAGATGAGTATTTCATTGTACATGAGGTGTTTTCTAGATTTTAGTTTAGATTGACATTATATTTTCTAGGAATTTAAACTTCAATTAATTCATTATTAAGTTATGCTTATAGAAATGTAACGGGTAGAGCCCTTTTCAAGAAGAAGGGGGTATAAATATACATGAGTAAATTTAAATGAAAAAATAGAGTGTATATATATATAGATATAATATGTTTTTTTAGGGGTTGTATAGTATGGGTTAGTTATTATTATTTATTAGTTAAGGTTATAGTGTATTAGTGTAGTTTTGTGTTATAGTAGTAGATATGGTGTTAGTGTATATATAGTGTTGTGTATTATGTATGGGATGGTGTTGTTTAATATTATGTGATATTTATATTTAGGTTATATTTATGGTATTAGTTCTAGGGTTTTTAGGTTTGTGGTATTATATTATTTATAGTGTTTTGTTATTTGTATTTGTTGTTTAGATATATTGGTTGTTGTGTTTGTAGTTGTATTTGGATAGGTGTATAGATTGTGGAGGTGGATCATCAATTTTAAAGTGAGTATGTGGGTTATTTAGTGTGAGATAGTATTTGGTGTGTGGTTAGGGGTATGATAGTTTTAATTGTGTTGTGTAGTATATTTTATGTATTGTATTTCTTTTGTGATATATGTATTATATAAAGTGTTGTTTTTTTTAGTTGGTTTTAGTAGTGTGTTATGTGAGGTATTTTTATTTTGGAATTTTATTTGAGTGTTGTAATTGGTAGTGTATTTGGGGATGTTTTTATTGTTGTTGGGGATATCGGGGTATGTGTGAGAGTTGTGAAATTGGGTGGTAGTTTGTGGTTGGTTTATTTGGGTTTATAATTTATGTGATTTGTATGGTGGAGTATGTTTAGGGTTGATGGGTTATTTAATATAGTATTAGGTTATTATTGTGGGGGTGAGTGAGTTTAGTTGTGTATGTTTTAATTGTGTTTGGTTTGTTGGTAAGTTTGTGGTGTGATGCGGTGGGGTTTTGGTGGTGTGTTAGGCGTGGTTGTGTTTAGGGGGTTTGTTATTTGGGAAGTTTGGGTTGTTATTGTATGGGGTGTCATTTATTGGTTGGTATATAGTATATAGGGTTTGTCAGTATTAGTCTGTGTATGTGAGGGTTAAGTGGGTATTATGTTGTTTGTCGGTGGTTGGTGAGATGTGGGTTGGGCTGGGTTTGTGTGTGCGAGTTGTGTGTGGAGTGTATTGGGTGTGTTGGTGAGTGTTGCGTGGTGATGGTTAGTTGAGTGTAGGTGATGTCATTTGTTAGGGTATGGTGGGGGTGGTTGGTTATGGAGGGTGGGTGTGTTTATTATGAGGGTAGTTGGGTTATGGGGTTGTGAGGGGAATGATATTGGTGAGTGTGGTAGTGTAGAGTATTGTAAGTTTGTGTGTGTAGATATGTGTGTGAGGTGTGTGTGTATGTGGTTTTGTGTGTGTGTTATTTGTAGTAATATTTTAAAAGTTTGTAGTTGTTCTGTAAGTTAGTTGTAGTAGGTGGATATGTTTGTTGTTTAGGTGTTGATGTATGTTTATATAGGGTTTATTGATTTGTTAGGTTGTTAGTGAATGGTTTTGGTATATTATTTATGTATTAGTTATGTAGGTTGTTGATTGTTAGGGTACTGGGCACTCAATATGGATTTTCGATCGTGTGCAAATAATGGTGATTAATTTTGGTATGTTGCCTGGAATGTGTGCTCGGTAGCAGCCTCGTTTTTTTGAGGCTTTTCCGACTCGGAGCTGTGGTTTGTTTTCCGTGACGTGGGGTTGTTGTGTGGTTGGGTGGGTCCGACTTGTTTCGTCGTGTCCTGCTCTCTGCTGTGTAGCGGCTGTGGTGTTAGCGTGGTCATCGGATGCTCCGGGTGGCTCTCTAGTATTGCCTAGGCTCGGTATTTATAGTTTCAGTCTTCCTCTACTTGCTTTTTTGTGAGGCTTTGTTGGTGGTTGTTTGGGGCTCGGTGACTCCGAGGGCGAACCGTGTCAGAGTTGTTGAGTAGGTTCGTGTGATCGGTATATATTGGTGGGTGTGGGGTTTCTCGCTGAGAGCTCTCGTCTGTCGCGGCCTTTGTTGTGCATATGGGATATAATTTCAGCGTCACTCTCGGTTTTGGTTCCGGCTGCTCCGTGCTGTCTTCGTGGTTCTTAGTTGCGCTGGAGGTGGTTGGGGTGGTGTGTTGTTTCAGAGCAGCCTGGTAAGCATTGTAGTGTTGAAAGATGGCAGAGGATAATGCGCGATGATGCTCGTGTCTCTTTGATAGTTCTCGTTGGGTTGATGGTTTAGTCGGAGTGGGGTCTCATGGTGGGGAGCGCATGGGTTGTGTGTTGTTGTGTGGTGTGTGGGTCTTGGGGGGGGTGTGTTGCCGTTGTATGTCAGACGTTGATTGTTTTCTGAGTCGCATGTATGTTGGTTGCCAACGGGGCTTAGAAGAGCGGCCCTGCGCAGACGTGTCCGGAGTAGGAGGCTTTTGTTGTATATGTAAGCTCAGTCGTCCGGTTGTGAATTGCGAGCAGGGGAAAGTGATTGTAGTTGTGAGTTTTATAGTTGATGAGTGGCATGTATTGTGTGGAGTGGTGTGATAATTATGTATCGTAAGGTTCGGAGTTTGAGGCAGTGTTATAGCCTGTGGTTATAGGATTGGCTGTGGATAGGATTAGGTTGGAGGTTGGGTTAGGATTAGGACAGTATGTTTGAGTTATGTAGGTGTGGGGTGGGGTTTAGTGGAAGTGGGTGATGCCTGGTGGGTGGTGGTTAGGAGTGTGTTGTTTTAAATTGATAAGTGTGGTTAGAGTAAAGGTGAGAGTAATAATTTTTATGTGAGTATATTTTTTGTCGTGGTAGTGTGTGTGAATATGAGTGTATTATGGTGAGTATGTGGGTGAAGATGATTAGTGTATTGATGAATGTGATTTGTGTATAATTGCGTTGGTGTGGCTGTTGGACATATGTAAGTGTGTGTCTATGTGTGATTGTAGTGGTTGGTTAATAGGTGTGGTAGATGTTTGTTGGTATGGTGTGGGTATTTGTTGGTTGTGTGTATGTTTGGGTGGATTTCGTATCTTGATTTAGGGTGAGTGATATTGTTGATGTGGAGGTGGGGGTTGGGGTAGGGGTTGGGTTGTTGGATGTTGTGGTTTGTGGTTCGAATTGGGGGTTGATTGGGTTTTGGTTTGGTGGGATTCGGTTGTTCGATTTTTGGGTGTGAGTGTTGAATTAAGGAACTTTTTGGAAGGTGGAATATTTTTTAAAGAAATATTTAAAATAGGTGAAAAATAAGGTTTGGTTGTTGGTGTATGGTTGGTGGGGGTTTGTTGTTTGGTGGTTGGTGTGGTTTGCGAGGTGTGTTTGGGGTGTGTGGGTGGTTGTTGTTGTGGTGTGTTGGGGTGTGGGGTTGTAGGGGTTGGTTCTTATTGTGTAGTTGGTTTGGTGTGGTTTTTAGATTTGTTGTTTAATGTTTGTGTATTTTGGGGTTGTGTTTGTTATGGGTTTTGTGTTTGTGTTTGGGTTGGGTGTGTTTGGGGGCTTTTTGTCTGTGTGGTTTTTGGTTGTTGGTGGGATGGGGTCGGTGGTGTGATATGTGATGGTGTTGTGTTAGGAGGGGCATGTTTGTCTGGTTGTGTGTGTGCTTTGTTTGTGGTTGTGGGTGTGCGTGTGTGTGTGTTGTTGTGGTTGGTTGGTTTTTTGGTTGGGTTTGTGGGGTGGTGGTTGGTGGTTGTGGTGTTTGTTGCTGTGGAGTGTGGGTTTTGTTGGTGATTGTTGTTTGTGTTGGTGGGGGCTGTGGGTTGTTTTTGGTTGTTTGTTTGGGGTTGTGTGTGTTGTGTGCGGTGTGGGGGTGTTTGTGGGTGTGTCTGTGGGGTGTTTATGTTTGTGTGTGGGTTTGAGTGTGTGTTGTTGTGGCTTTTGGTGGTTGATGGTTCGGTGCGTGGGGTTGGTTGTTGTTTTTGGTTGGTGGTGGGTGTGGGGTGGGGTGTGGGGGGGTGGACTTTTGTTGAGTTCAGAAGCAGTGTTCGGTTGTGTGTGTGTGTTGGGTGGTTGGTGTTTGTGTGTTTTTGGGGGTGGGTTTGCTGTTTGTCGTGTTGTGGTTGTGTTGTGGTTGTTGACTTTGTGTGTGTGGTTGTTTTGGTGTGTGTGGGTTGTGTGTGTTGTGAGTTTTGCTTTGGCTGGTTGTTTTGGTGTGTATGTGGTTGGGGGGTGGTGTGTGGTGGTGTGTGGTTGTGTGTGTGTGTGTGTGTGGGGTCAGATTGGGTGGGGTTGGTTGTTGTTGTGGTTCTGGGGGGGGTGTGGGTTTGGGTGTGGTTCCGGTTGGATGCTTTTGGGTGTGTGGGGGGGGGTGGGTGGGTGTTGTTTGTTGTGGTTGTTGTGGTGTGTGGGTGGTTTGGTGGGTGATGTGTGGTGTGGTGTGGTGTGGTGGTGTGGTTTGTGAGTTTTTTGTTGTTATGTGTGGTGCTGGAATTGGTGGGGGCTTGACTGGTGTTGGAAACTTTATGTGGTTTTAGGGGATGTTGGTGTTTGTTTTGTTTGGTGTGATCATATTGGTTTGGTGTGGTGGTTGGTGATGGGTCTAGAGTACTTAGACTTCATATTTGGTTGAACATGAATATTGATCTTTTTGTGGGTGGGCTGTGTGTAGTGAGGTGATTATTGGGGTTTTAAATTGAAACTGTTTGTGGGTGGTTGTAGTGGAGTTGGTAAGTTATGATTGAATTTGTAGCGCGGTTTTCGCGTAGTTGTTGTTTTGTAAGTTTGTAGATGAGGTTGTGTTTTATTGGATAGAATGATGTTGGGTATTTGGGGTTGGAATTAGTAGAGTGCAGGTAATAAATATGATTTGGGTGTCGTGTTGTTTTCTAGTTTTTTGGGGCATTATGGGTTGGTTGTTGGGAGTATTGTAATGGGATAGTTTTATTGAATTGTTGGCTTGTTTTGTAATAGTAGTATTTTGGTTTATTTTGGTTTTGTTTTACCATTTTGTTTTAATTTTTAAACCGATTGTTGCAGTTTTGTTGATTTGTTTTTTTCCTTGTTTTGCTATGTTCGTTTGTTTTGTTTGTGTGTGTGGGGCGGTTTTATGTTGTGTTTTGATTTGTTTGTGTTAGTGTGGTTAGTATTTTATTGATTTGAAGCGGCTGGGGTTTGGTGGTTTGGTGTTTTGGTTGTGGTGTGTTGTAGTAGACTTGTATTGCTATTAGGTTGTGTTGTGGATGGAGGTTATGGGTTTGTGTTGTTTTGGGGTTGGATGGTTGGTACTTGGTTGGTTTTGGAGGTTAGTGTGTTTTTTAAAAATTGCACTTTAAATAGTGTTGTTGTTGGTTTGGGTAGGAGTTTTTTGTTGGGGGGTTTTTTGGGGGGTTTTATGTTAGTTTTTTTGGTTGTTTTTGTGTTGTGTGGGTGTGTAGGTTAAGTTTATGTTTCATCGTGTGTGTTTGTTGTTTTTTTGGTTTTTGGTTTGGGGTGTTGTGGGGTTGGGGTGTGTGTTTTGGTGGGGGGTGGTTGTGTGGTGGTTGTGGTGTTGTGTCTGCTGTTCGGTCTGTTTGTGGGTGGGTGTGGGGTTGTTGGGTGGGGTGGGTGGTGTGGGTTTGAATTTGTGGTTTTGGTTGTGTTGTGGTGTGGGTTGTTGTTCATTTGGTGGTTTGGGTGTTGGGGTCTGTTGATGGTTGTGGATTTGTCGGTGGTTGTGTTTGGTTGGTGTGGGTGTTTTGTTTGTGTGGTGTTTGTGTGGTTTTTGTTGTGAATGTTTTTCATGGAGGCGGCTTCGTTTGTTGTTGGGGGTTGTGTTTGTGTGTTGGGGTGTGGGGGGGGGTTGTTTTGTGGGTTGTTTAGTTTAACCAAGTCTTTGTTGTGTGGTTGTGTGTTGTGTGTGGGGGTTTTGTTTTGTTTTTGGGGGGTGTGTTGTGTGGGTGTGTGTGTTGTTGTTCTCTGTGTGTGTTGTTTTGTTTGTGTGTGTTTGTGTGAGGTGTGTGTGTGTGCGTTTTTGTGTGGGTATGTGTTGTGTTGGTGGTGTAGATTGTAGATTGTGTGCGTGCGATTGTTGGGGTGGTGGTGTGGGTGTGTAGTTTGTGGGTTCTAAAGTCATGGTGTAGGTCTGTATATTTTCTTTTTTTTTCGTGATTGTTGATGTGTTGTCGTGTGTTAGTTGGTCTTTCGTGAAGTCTGGTGATATGGTGGCGGCATATTAGCTTATGAGAGAGTTTACATGAGTAGACCTTTGTAGTGATCTGTTTGTGGTTGTATGAGATTGGCTGTGCTTTTCGTTTGCGTGTGTGTTCTAGTATATGTTTGTGTTTATTGTGGTATGTATGGACATTTTTATGCATTTAGATGTTTGTATGTTTGTTGTTTGGTACCTGGGTTGTTTGTTTTTGGGTGTGTTCCGGCGCTCGTTGGTGGGTGTCTGTGTTGGGGGTGGGTGTGGGTGTTGGTGGGAGGTGGGTGGTGTGTTTTTTGTGTTGCGATATATATTTGTATTTTCACAAGGTTGTGCGGGTGTGTGTTTTGTTGTGTGGTGGGTTGGTTTTTGTCAGTAGGGGGGTGGATTATGCGTTTGGTGCTAAATTTACGTGCCGGAGGTAGGAGTTGTGCGGGTATTGGTGTTGGTGGTTGGATGTATTTGACTAGTGATGTGTTGGTGGGTTTGTAGCGGTTTTGGGTTGGCGGTTTTGTGTGTGGGTGTGTTGTTGTGCGGGTGTGGTTGTTGTTTGGAGTTTTATGCGTAGTGAGGTTAGTTTGGGGTGTCATGGGGTTTTTTTGTAGTGCTGTGTGGTAGTTTGCGTGGTTTTGTGATGGGTGCTAGGTGTGGGTATTTGTTGGGTTCGGGGGGTTGGGTTTTTTTTGTCTTATACTCAACCTTTTTAATGAGATACAAATATTGATTTTTCTTTATGTATGCTTTTTTTATTAAACTTTTTAAATTCTTTTTTGCGAGATAAAAGCATACTTGGTGTGGATGTGGCTTTTGTTGTCGTTTTGTCGTTTGTGATGAGCTGGTCTTGTTGTTGGCTGTTTATGGTGTGGTGGGTTTGAGGTTGACGTGGTGGGGGGGTGTGTGGTTGGGTGGGGGGGGTGTGTTTTTGTGTTTTTGGTGTTGATTTGTGTGTGTGTCGTGTCTGGGAATTGTGTTTGGGGTGTGTGTCTGTTGTGGGGGAGGGGTGGGTGGTGTTAATAGTTGATTTTGTGGTGTTATTTGGGTTTAGGGTGGTGTTGGTGAGTGTAGTTAAAGATTGATGGGGGCGAGTTTGTTGGTGTGATGTGTTGGTGGTTCTATTGTTATAGGGTCTGTGGGGTTGTCAATCTGGATTGTTGGTAAGTATGGTTATTGGGTAGTGTAGATGGGTTGGATATAGGGTGTGTTGGGGGAGTTTGTGTGATTGTGGGTGTGTTTGGGGTGGGTGTTTGTCGTGTGGTGTGGGTAGTTGGTGGTGGTGTTTTTGATCTAGGGTGTTATTTTGGGAGTGTGATGTGTGGGGGTTTGTGTGGTCGTTGCTGTGTGAGTTGTGTTTTGGTTGTGCGAGTGTGCTTGGTATTGTAGTGGTTGGTTTTGGCGTGGTGCAGTGGTATGTGTGTGTGGGTGGGTAGAGAGTGTTTGTCTCAGTTTCGGCAATGATTATGGATGGTAAATTTTTATAAAATTTTGATTGTGGTTAAGCTGGTGGTGGTTAAAGGATGTATGTGGTTGTTTGTGTGTTGTTGTGTCTGAAGATGGATGTGTTTGTTGGTTGTGGTGTGCCTGGGCGGTGGTGCGAGGGAGTTGAGATAGAGGGGGTGCGTTTTATGATATTGTTCGGGCGTTGAGGTTAGTCGTTGTGGTTGTTAAGATATTTGGTGCTGTGGGTTGTTGTGGGGTGTGGGGGTGTGGGGGTGTGGTGGTTTTGGGTGTGGGGTGTTTTTGGGTGAATGTTTGGTGGTGTTGTTGGGGTGGTGGTGGGTGGCTTGTTTGTGGGCGGTATAGGGTGTGGGGGTGTTGGTTTGCGTGGGGGTGTGGGGGGTTGGGGTTGGGTGGTTTGTGGGGGTTGTGTTTTTTGTGGTTGTGGTCGTGTGTTGATGGGGTGATAGGTTGGTTGTTGGTGTCTGTGGAATTTGTGTGCTGGGGGTTTGTTCGTGTTGTGTGGTGATTGTTGGTGAGTTTTATGGGGTGGTGTGCGTGTCAGTGCATTTGGGGTGTGTGGTGTGTGTGGGTGGTGTTGGGTGGGGGTGGTGGGGGTGGTGGGGTTGGGGGGGTGGACATTCAAGGATTAGATTAGATTCCTTACAGAATATATTTGTTCATGGTGGGGTGGTGTTGGGTTGGTGTGGTTATATGCTTTTGGGTTTTTGGTTTATTGGGGAAAATTATGTATAGCAGTAGGTATAGTTAATTTATGGTTGTGATGTCGGTGAAATAGATGTTTTAAATGGAATTCGTTTCTTTTGAAGTGTGGGCGTGCGAGAGTATAAGAGTGTGTGAGTTCTCGTAGTTGAAGATGTGCGATTTTTGAATTAGTCAGTTTGAGTTAGAGGAGGTTCTGATAGTTGCGTCTGTTTCATGGTTAGTGTGGGCGCTAAGGTGTCTGAGTTTTGTGCATGCTGTAGAAAGTTGCGATCTAAGATGTTTTTTTAGATGTTTGTCGTTAATGTTTGCGCGTTGTGTTATGAGGGTTTTTTAAATTTGTATGTGGATCTGCTAGGGGTGCATGCTGCGGTTATTAATGGGGTGGAGGTGTGGTTGTTTTTTTCCACTCTTGTGTGGCCTAAGTTGTTTTTATGGAATCTTTATTATGGGTTTGCAACTTGTGTGAATAGGAGTTGATTTTCTATAATATCTTAGGCGTGACTATGTTTCTTTCTTGTCTTATTCATTGTGGTGCTGCTTGTGATGTGAAGTGTATGTTATGATCGTGATGGCTGAAAGTATTTTCATAATGTGATAATGATTTGTTTTAGTGTGGGGTGTCTTGCAGATGAATTTGTAGAAGACAGTTTGATGTATGGTTATGATTGTGTCCAATGATTAGTATTCAGGTTTTGCGATTATTTAGGTTATTTTGTGATCGTGATTCCTGTGGTTGGGGTGTTGCAGGAATTGCTCGAGTGTGTCTCACGTGTTTGCGTTATTTGTATTTTAGATAATTTAGCTTATCGTCTTTTCGTTGTTTCGTTGTTTCGTAGCTTTGGTTGGCATTATTTGTCGGATGTGGTAGTAGGGTATTTTGTTGTCGTAGTGTTAGGTGAGTGTCCGGTCTGTGGAGTAGTATTTTAGTACTTTCTGCGTTGGTAGCTAATATTGATATTTTTAATGAGCAAATTATGATGTTTGGGCTTGGGTTACCTGTATTGTCGTGGGTGAGCCAGTTTCGTGATGTTTTGGGTTTTTATGCTTCTTTGATGTTGGCGATGTGTTTTTTAGGCTTTCGTGTTCTATGATGAATTAATAAATGGGGGGTTGGTCGACGTGTCTTCATTTAGATATTTTGTGGTTGATGGCGATAAGTAATGGTGTTTTTGTTTTATTTCACCAGTGTGTTGTCTATCAGTAAAATGTCTTGTGTAAAATTGGTGTCGTGGTGCTAGGATCGTTGTGTTTATATCTTAGTTAGGAATCAACTAGTGCAGATAGTGTCGGTAGTTGAATTTGGAGTGTTATTAAGACTAGATTGTTGATGAATTATTGTATGTCGTGGCAGTGCAGTCGAATTACGTAGAGGATGGTATTTTTAGTAGTAGTGATTTTGTGGGGTGCGAGTTGGGGGTGTTGGTCCTGACATCTAAATGGAATTTGTTTTGTATGGTTGAAGAGTGGGTGGCTCTTGTGTGTTTGTGTTGGGCGGGATATGTTTGTATGGAGGTTGGTGTGGATGGTTGTTGTTGTTGTTGTGTGGTGCGCTGGCTTTGTCTATTATGTTGCTAGCTGGTGTTTTGGTTTGTTTGGGGTGCTCATGTGTTTCGTGTTGTGAAGGCACTTGTCCCCGGGCGATGTTAGAATTGATTCATAGTTTCGGATGTTGTAGTTGCTTTTGAAGTAAGATTTGTATCGACTTATTTAGTTGTGTAAAGGTTTCAGATTTTTGTTGATCTCGTGCTCGAATTTGTATTTGTGTTAATCATTGAAGTTACAGTATAAATATTATATTAGTTCTATTTTGTTTGTGAGGAGTCTTGAATTTTCGCTGTGTTCTGTAGTGTCTTTGTTTTGTTTTATGTGGAAGCCAGTGGCGTAGAGTATAGGAAATATGCTAAGTCTGGTCGGAAATGGTGTGTGTGGCGTTTTGCTGATATCGTGTGTGAGTGGTCGCTGTCATGTATTAGTTCGTTGTAACGAGAAGGATGAATGCTCTTCTTGTACTTTTCGGGCTGGCTAATTGTTGGGTGTGTTGTTGGGGCGGTGATGTTTATTTTTTTCATTTGTTATTTTCTGGAGGGGGCGTTGAATTATGATTCTGTTTAAATTTGCGTTTTTGTAGGAGTATTGGTGAAATAAATTCATGTTTTTGTGTTGTAAAAGTGTGTGTTCGAATTAGGTTTTTCTGGCTAGGGTTGAGGTTCCGCGTTTAAGCAAGTTATTGTGTTTGAATATGAATTGGGTGTCGTCGGTACTCCGAATTCTTCTCGAGGAATTTTTGATAGAAAATGTTTCAATGTGATTTGTCCTGCGTAGTGAGAAGTAGACTATAAGTTGTTGTGCTTTTGGTGGTGCGGTTGTGTGGTGAAGAGGGTTAAAGGTAAGTTGGAAGTGTATGTTTGTTGTTGTTGTGTGGGGTGGCTCGTCGTCGTAGAATGTGGTTTTTTACTCTCAAGTTTTTATACTTTTATTTGGTTTTGCGCTGTCGAGTTGTAGGTCTTGCCGTCTCAATGATGCCTTTATGCTAGTGGTAAGGGTTGTGGGTCCATTTTTTTTCGCCATGAAACCATCAGTTTGGTTGCACGCTTTGCTAAAGGTCTATGGATGATGCAGGGTTGATTGAGTTTCCGAGTGGGTTCTGATTAGGAAGTGCTGTTGCGGGAGTAAGATTGTTCGTTCAGAATTCGAATTGGTGTAACTTGCGTCGAGGTTAGATGTGGTGTGGTTGTGTTTTCCAGGTGATTTTGTCTATGTTTGTTAGAATGGAGTTTGCTTTTGAGAGTGGGTAGCCATAGTCGATCTCTGTTGTGGTGGTTCGCTGATAGAACCGTTGCAGCAATTTGGTTAGAGTGTTGGTGGTAATTGAGATAATTTTAGCCGTGTGGGTGGGTGGGTGTGTACTACCGTGACCGCGTTACTTGCTGGGTTGTTGGTGTTGCTCGTGTGAGCTTTTCGTCGACTGTGGTGGGGGGTGTTGTGCCGGCTCGTGCTTGGAAAATTAGCTTGCGGTGTTGGGGTGTTGTGGGTGTTCGACTTCGACTCCGACTCCGACTCCACCCTTATTGAAAATTACCTACTCACTCCGACTGCCACCCTCTGGAAAATGTATCATATATGAAAAGTTATATATATATACCCTAATATATTTATATTATATATATATAGTAATTATTATTATATATTATGATTATCTATTAAACTGCTTATTATAATATACTCATATAACCACATATATAATACCTTAATATATTATATATTACTAACATATATAATATATATATATATACCATATTGAGGGTATTGTTTTAACCTGTGTTAATGCATAGTTAAGTCTGAGTCATATTGGTTAAATCTGGAATAGCAGAGGTATGCTGATCTAAAGTAGGTAGTGATCCGTTACAAGATGGACAATCTTAAGAGGCGTGTTAGGTGTGAGAAGAATTTGTAAAAATAAGGAATGAAACGGTAATTTAGAGAGTGTTGGTAGTGGGTGTGAAGAAAGGAATAAATTGAGAGAATAAATGAAAAGTACATTGCGATGGTTTGGTCATGTGGAAAAGAGGGATGATAGTCGGTTGCAACTCGCAAGTGCCCAACACTGTATAGTAGTGAGTGTGCTGGGGATCGGACGGCTGGGAGACCGAAGGAAAGTTGATTGAGTCGAGTAAAGGAATGCCTATTATTGCAATTTATGTGGAGAAAAGTTTTTTTTAGCACAACAGAATAAATGATAAAATAAATATGTATGAGTTCTCTTAGATAGAAGTGAATGAAACGGAGGGTTTTGAGTGTGAGGTGTACAGTATGGTTATACGCCGCACCTGGAGCTTACAGGGATGAATCCCTACATTTTGGACCAGAGAGATGCCATGTGGATAGAAGGTGTCTTCTGTAAAGGGTCTATTGAGAAGCTCTATGGATGCGATATTGGTCTGACTGCGACGTAGCTCATGCACTAAAATGGTATACAAAAGGGCGGATAAGACTTGGGCTTTCTTTTCGACTTCGTCATATTGTCTTCACTACTTTTTCCTGTTTTCCCAATGCATTTGCCACGTCACGCTTACTCCTCAGATACTTTGTGAAGAGTAGAAGGTGGTCTGATGATGAGGATTTTATATATATATATTTATAATTGTGTTTCCTATACCAGTATAGTAGTATGAATATAGTATTTATACTATCTCATGTCTACGTGTTAGGTATTTATCACTAATATATATATAATAAGGGGAGTATATAGATATTATATATATATATATTATATACCATAATATATAATAATATTATTAAATATATAGATGTTTATTTTTTTTACATGATTAACCTTTTTAACAAATCTTTTCAAAAGCAGGGGGCAAAAAATAAATAAATAAATAAATAAATAAATAAAAAAATTACATAAAAGAAAAATAAAAATTAAAAACTATATGAAGTAAAACCCAACCCAGCCCGTTACACAACGGAATTCCCTCAGGTGGGTCGCAGACGCGGGACTTAAATAGAGGAAGATTAATATTGCGGGGAAAATAAAAGAAAGGCAAGGAGTTCCACAAAACAGGAGTGGGGGAGAAGGGAGGGGGGGAAGAAGGAGGGTACCATGACGAGTGATCCTTGAGTCCTCCAATATTCAATTTTCATGGGAGCAATGAGAGAACAAGGCACCTCTTGTGTTACGAGGGCGACGCAGTGGTGGAGGAATGTGAGAAGTCAATTCTCTCGGGTACCAGCCGTTGTAATACCTATAGAAAAGAGAATAGGGCACCATACGTCACGACGTGCAGAGAACAGAGGGTCAAAGGGAGTCAGAGAGTATGGGACAGTTTATAAGCCTCTTAGCATTAGCTTCAACTCTATCCAAAGGAGGGTGGAACCGGATGCCCCCCCAAATGTGGAACAGTATTCCATGCAGGGGAAATTAGACCTTTATATTATAACTGGAGTTGCTGAGCAGAAGAAAAAAAATTCACAGCAATCTGAAACAGAATTCCCAGCCTTTTTTGAAGGCCATTTTAATAGCAACACGAAAATTTGAGATGTGAGGTCTCCAGAACAATTCATCTCTATATTTATATGTTAGATACCTAAATGTTTTATGTTGTTTCTACGGGTGTCTTTATTCACATTAGATGCGCAATTCAATAAAGGGATACGAGAAAGGTTGGAAGGTATTTTTAGAGAGGGAGATATGAAGAAAGTTGAGGTTGGTCAAGAGGGAGGTGGTGAAGCTTCATACAAGATTAACGGTACCCCACTGCAGAAATTCTGACCAAATCGGCAAGAATTGGATCGGAAAGCTGTAGAGCGAAGAGGCAACTCTAGATACCTAACGAGGGAGCACAATTAAAATGAGTGGAAAGATGATGGAGAGGTTGAGGTCATCGGCATAAGTGTGACGAGTTAGAAGTGCAGCTAAGAAAGTCATCGTTGATGAAAGTAGGAATACAGTTGGAGATAAAACAGAACCCTGAGGAACACAAATTAATAAGAAAGGAGGAAGATGTGCTCCATCAACAATAGCTGCTGAAATGGAACGATCTGAAGAAAAACTAGACAAGAGTAAGCAAAGCGAAGGAGGAAATCCAAAAGGAAAGGTAAAGCTTAAGAGAGTAGGCGATGCGATTGCCATACCCTGTCAATAAGCTTTAGATATTGTTCAAGTGCTACCACACGAAACTCCCATGATCCAAGCTTAAGGGCAAGAAGACATAAGATCAGTTAGATATCCAGCACCATATCACTGAGGGGTTCTGCGAACATCGATAGGCCCTTCGTTTACGGATGCAATAGCTCCGATGTGATTCCTGATAAAAAGAAATAAATGAAGAGTTAAGGAGAGTTTCAAAAGAAATTTTAGATATGAATACAAGTTAAGGCAATAGGTGATAGTTAGTTAAAGGAATCAGAGCGGCTACCTTTTTTTGGGAATCCGCTTGAACATATGCGCACGTCCAGCATTGGGGAAAAGTAATTATATTAAGGCACAAAGAGTAGAGACGAAGTGAGGAACAGGCGGCCAGCCTCAGAAGCACACTCCATCAAAGACAACGAGGAGGAAGCATCTGGGCACTGGGCCTTCCGACGTTCATGAGATCTCGTTATGCCTCATGTACTCGATCAATGAGTAATGACAGGTAGAGACATTTGGAACCTGAGAAGGGATGGAGCAGGAGGAAGGGGAGGCCGGAAATCGTCCAGTGGTGGAATTAGATGAATAAAAGAGACCAAAGAGATCAGCGCTTGTGCAAGCCGGAGTGGTTAGCAAACAGAACCGTCAGAACGGATCAGAGGGGGAAAGGCAGATTTACAGAATTATTTGAGATGTTTTTGGCATAGAGGCCAGAAATTTTTATCAGAAGGATAATCAAAAAGGGCATCACAACTTCCTTTTAGTGTACAGAAAACGCTTGCCAGTCGAATAATTATGTCCCCTGCATCGATTTTCGGGCAGAGCGAAAATTAGTTAGAGTAATAGGAAAACGAGAAAGTTCTTCCAAGCCCTATAGGCAATGTCACGCTCCTGGATGGCTACGAAAACAAGATGCCATTCGAACAATTGAAGATGGAAGAACAATGAATTTAGTGAAGATGGAATGAACCTGTTCATTCCATCCGTGATCACGGCCTCTAACCTTTTCAGCAAAGCAGACGGGCGTTCCCGGAACAATAACATGATTCATTCCAGGCGATATGTTGGCAAAAAAAGACCGCGACGGCAAGTGTCAGTCCAATTACGCCCGATTAAATGCGCAGAGTAACGTTCGCTTAGGGCAGAGCGGAAGCTGCTGAAATAATGGTGTTTTATTATCTTTAAAAGCTACAGATTGTGTCAGAAATTTACCGATAGAGGGAAAGATGGTGTAATTTGGTAGCGAGAAGGAGGAAGTGGTGGAAGCATAAATAAGAAGGGTTTAAAGAGAGTGGTTAGGACGATCTGGGATGTGTGGAGGTTCTTTAATTAATTGTTTCCAGATCGTTGAGAATACAGAATGTTTTAGCCTCCCTCCCCACTGAATCAGTATGAGAGGAGCCCAGCCACTCAGTTTCAGTGTGGTGAGCGTTGAAGTCCCCTAAGTAGATGGCCTCGGAATTTGGATGAGAAGAAGTAACAGTCTGGAGAAGTAGTTAAGGATAATCTAAAAAGAATCGAAATCTAGTTCTAGTTAAGGAGAGCAGTAGGCAGAAACACAAGGAAATGGTAGTGAAAGTAGGGAGGGCAATGATTTTAATGCGCAAAGAAACATCGAAATTAGGAGGTTTCGATGATTTTCTGAGACGTGGTTAGCAGGAGTATTTTATGTTTAATGTAGGCACAGACCCGCCATTCAGTGCGGAAATTATAAAATAGATTATAGTTGGAGAGTTTAATTGTTAGAAGAAGGAGTTCTTGGCCAGCTGAGTCTCGGAAGAAGTAAAATATTAGGATGAAAGGCCGAAAGGTGGTGTTCAACGGAATTGCATGGATTGATGAAAAACAGACATGTGACGAGACAGATCAAATAGTAAGCCCCGCTCGGCTAAACGCCACCACCCCACCCCACCCTTCTTACTCCGAAAACGTGACCTTCACCATTGCAAAACCCTTTAAAAAAATGAAACGGACCTGATTAAAAAAATATATACGGTATATAATATTATTTATATTAAGTTAGTAGTAAAATAATATATATATATATACAAAGGTATATATATATCATATATAATATAATACTATATATATATATATACTAATATACTATGAGAGTACTATAATTGGCTTATTTGTTTGTTTGAGTTATTATAAGGTAGTTTAGGGTCACTATATACTATTATATCTATATATACTAATATAATATATAAATCAAATGTAATAGAACATATACTATATTAGGTATTACTAATAAGGCATATATATGATATATTAATTAGGTATATTTATATTTATTTATATTTATATATATACTACTATACATATATGAGTGATATCTGTTATAGTTATACAATTTTATAGTTATTTCAATGTGATAGTGAGACTGAGTATTATATTTATATACTATAATAATTTATATATTATATTTATTCAGACCGTTAATTTTTTTATTTTTATACTTATTTCTTATCAACTTCCTCCATTTATTTACGAAATGACTTCAAGCTTGAAATATTAAATCATTAGTGGTACCCGAGCAGTGATGGGAGGGAGAAACTTAATTTTATCCCTTAGTGTTTTGTTCAACGGAAAAACCGCACAAAATGACAAGTCTTTTGCATGATTTTTCGATGCCAAAGTTTGAAGGTACGGTTGGAAGCATGTTAACTCCTACTGTAGTTTGTCTGGGGCCATCTCAAAGTTTCAAAACTCTATCTCTTATATATAGCTTGCGACGTCTCTGGGCCGTATCTCTGAAACTTCTTATTTTAATATAGCTCATGCATTAATGTCTCAAATCATAGGCAAAATTATTATAAGAAATTGAGATAAGATACATATTTGCATCAATTTTATTTTTTTTGATTTTAGTTCCTTTCCATTGTCTGAAGGGTTTGATACAGCCTTTTTTCAGTCCACATATTGAAAATCGATACCAGTGAGTTTTTATATTATAACTTGCTGAAAACAATTTTCAGAATAAAAATTCAAAAAATCTAAGTCAAAAGTTCAAACTTGTTGTGCGTTACATAATAAGACCTCAACTACCTTAGAGAAATTCAATCCCAGATTACTCAGTCTCTTAGCGAAGTCAATTCAAAAAAAAATTTGTAGTGAAATTAGATTAATAGTTCATTAATTAAATTATATGGTTTCTTTTTCAAAGGTAAGAAAATGAAACACGAGATAGAAACATATTTTCAGTACTAGATAGACAAACAAAAAAAAAATGACCCGAATATGGGTATATGATAGTTTTTTCACCCATATTTCTATGTATTTATCGACGAGGTGACCTTGAAAGAAATCTACTGACGTTTAAGGTATGGCGATGGTCTTTCAATTTAGAAAAAAGATAGAGCAGCTTGTGCTTACATCATATAACTTACAATGACTATTCTCAGCTTCAAACATGGTTATTGCACGACTATCCACACAAAAGGCGGATTTTTGAAACATCCAGGTATAATGCAGCTTCTCCGGAATTATGATGTATTCCTGTAAACTATTGTTTATACTCTGCTTCCACTGCTCCTCGCCTTTTAGTGAGGAGGTTATTAAAGTCTGTAATTAATTTCGCTCCTCGTTCTGCCACATCTTAACTGACCTTATTGACTCACAATCCCTCACACCTTTCCTTCAAAAATTGTTTATTTTCAGGCCAGCTACTACTGGGGTTTCTCTGAGAAAATCTGCGTTAATTTTTGGTTTCTGGAAATCTGCGGTCAAGTAAATTCAGGTCCCTTTTCTTTTGGTAATTAATTTCACAATGATAATCATCTTGCATTTTATATCAACTGGTATTTCATCGTGTCCATAGCTCTTGAAATACAATTCTTTGGGAAATTTTCTGTCTCGGTCTCGGTGTCATTTAGGACTTGTTCCGCTCATTTCCGATTGTTTCTTGCGTGTTCAGTAATAATTGAGTGGATCAAAGAGACACGATGGGCTACCGAAATTCTGAATTGAATATTACCTTTTACAAATGGTTTGGGAATTTCACGAGAGCTCTCTCAGAGATATCTTTGTTAATCTCCTGATAGTCCAACATCAACAAACTTCGCAAGAGGTCAGAGTCTTGCTTGGGAGCCAAAGTGTGCTTTGTGGGCATTGAACCAAGTTTGCAATACACTCTTAGTTACGAGAATAAATACAGCGGGCATGCATCTTAAGGCACTGTTGTTCTTTTCATAGACTCAGTTTGAATTTGTCCGCGGGAATGGAAAATATCTCAGATAATAGAATGGCCATGGCCATGCCATCTTGGCTTTGTTTTTGTTTTGGCATTTGACTTACCTCTAAATGAGGTATGTTGTTTAAGTTGCCTTTTTGGTATTCATTATAACTACCTCATGCCCATGGTATTTTCTCTTTGTTTGGTTGTTTTGCCGTCCAATTCATTGCTCCTGAGGCATGTAGGACACCAATTATCCAATTGTTAGAGCTTTTTGTAATCGTCTCTAGGTTGTGATTCCGTGAGTTTAGTGTTCAATCCGCAGTTATGTTGGCAATTAATTCAGAAGTAGATTTTTTTCACAATTTCGTTGATGATACGAGTCCTATGTTTCTTGTGTTGAGCTTCGCTTCCTATGTTTGCATTTTTGGAATCTCCTGAAATTATCGGGTTGAGGCCTCCAGTTGGGTTGATTTTTTTGTTTGTTTGTGGTTGTGCAAAACTTACATTCGAAATAACACCTCTCTCAATCATGACTTCAAGATTATGTGTGCGCTGGCTAGCTTAGTATATATTGCAGGTCTCATATACTCTTTTGATTGTTCGTAAGATGTTTTCCAAAATTTACAAGCCGCCTTAGGCCTTTGCTGTGGTGTTTAGATGTGCAGTGGTAGTCGAACATCATTGTCTTGATAGTATGGGAACACCTCCATTCCTCGATGACACCTTTTCAAGTAAACAGCGGGCTTGTTCTTGTCACCTAGTGCTTGTATCTGCTAACAGTAACTCCTAGCAGTTGTTTCTTTTCACTCATAGATGAAATTAAAACAGTATTTCGTATCTTTCCTGCTCTTGTTTAGATGTCTGGTAGAATTTTAGGTTCCGTCCAAAAATCTAATTTTTCAAAAAAATTTTTTTGGAAATTTGAAAATTTTCTTTTGAGTATACAAAACAATTATCTAGTAAAAAGATGCATCTTGGTC
>JABUQX010053159.1:0-30342 GCA_015478945.1 Trachelipus rathkii
AAGTTTATACGAAAATCTACATGGACTTGAAAAGAGTAAAACGCTCAAAAGTGATTTATGCAGAAAAAAGAGGAAAAGAATTTCAAGACAGTCTTGATTTGTTTGATATTGCTCATGAAAAAGCACTGAACATGATACAAATAGAAGACAGGAAATTTATAATTGGGCAAAGAGAAAAAGGACGTATTGGCAGTATGTTGGGAGTCGACAAGAAGCTTGCTGCCGTTGAACAACGTAAAGCTGAAAGAGTAACAAAGGAATTGGAAAGAAAACGAAAACATTTAAGCATTCAAGAATCAGGTTAGTAAGTACTATATCAAGTGGTAATGATTTTACTATATTCCCTTGTCTTATTTTGATACCATTTTTTTATTATTTATTCAAGTTGTTTAAGATGTTTGGAATTTATTTATCACAATATGAGAATCTGTCTTCCTCTTCCTTAGACAATTATGAGTCCAGTCAGCAGAGACGAAAATAGAACTTTGCAATCCAGATTACTCTCATTTCGATACACTAATCGAAACGGAATGTAAATCATCTAAAAGAGTTAGAAAAGAAATTCTAACAACTCGACTCTCAGCAGCCTCAGGTAAGTGTAAAGTAGACGATAAAGAAGCTGTTCGCATATTAACAGCTTGTGTAGAAGCACTTAATTTAAATTGTAGGAACTATATTGTCAACCGTTCATCTATTAAGAGGGGTAGGGAAAATTTTCGCCAAGAAACAGCATTTCTGGTTAAATCTAAATTAGAGGGCTTTTATTTGAAATTCGTATTTATCCACTGGGATTCAAAACTGTTTTCAGATATTACTGAATGTACAGCTTGAGAAATTAGTTCCTGAACAGTTTTGTTTTCAAATATTTTAATGATATGAAATTATGTTTGCAACCATAATGCAAACTATAGTGTTGCCATGACAACGTGAGTTGCTAGGTAAGCTTTATTCTTTATTGTCATGGCAACACAATAATTTGCATCATGGTTGCCAACATAATTTCAAATGATTAAAATATTTGAAAAGAAAACTGTTCAGGAGCTAATTTTTCCAGCTGTACATCAGTCGACCAACTTTCAGTAATCTACCTACAGGATTTCTTAGGTTGATAAATAATTAATCAAACTTAAAAAGCTTATCAGGAGCTAATTTTTCCAGCTGTACATCAGTCGACCAACTTTCAGTAATCTAGCTACAGGACCCAAACATTGAACAACTTTTAGGTGTTCCTGAGCTTTTATCTGCAACAGGAAATGAAATGGGATCAGCTCCATATGATACATTACAAGAATGGCAATTATTGAACAAAGTCGATGCCTTTTGTCTTTTTATACAACCCCAGGCAATACAGGACGACTAAATGGAACTTGTCACCTTTTGGAACAAAAACTTAATTACGATATTTTATTTCTAGCAATTCATCATATCTATGAACTTGTATTGCATTGCAGGGGATTTTCAGTGTAGTACAAATTGCAGTATCTAAGGGGCAAGATATTCCTTTATTCAAAAGATTTAAAAAAACCTGGGACAGTATAAACCAAACACAATTTTTGACCTGGGAACGAGATGTAGAGATTAAGACGTTAATTGACGATGTGAACGATATTTTGCTCTACGCAAAAAAAATCAAAGAACCTCGGGATGACTACCTAGAATTTTTAGTTAATAAGAATATTTATTGGGGACATTCCACCAAGAGGTATGCATTTTCGAAGACCAGGAGCATTTCACTTAGCCAGATGGATGGCAAAAGCAATATATTGCCTGAAAATTTATTTATTCCAGCAGCAGTTCCATTTAACATCGACAGAGGAGAAATTGCTTAGAAGAATTTGTTGCTTTATATTAAAATGTTATATGAAAGAATGGTTTTCCGCTACAAACCCAATTGAAGCTCCAGTAAACGATATCAATTTCCTCAAAGAGCTTGTTAAATACAAGAATAATGACAAAGTTGTAGCAGAGCAGTTTATCAACCATTTAAGGTGTTTAAATGAATGCTTAACTTTCACCAAATTTGATGAAAGAATAAGTAACGAAATAAGAAGGAATATGGCCAAGAAATTATTACAGAAATATAAAGTCACAAGCTCCCATAATATATGAAATAGAAGGCGAAAAGAGAAATAAGCTTTTTATCATAGTGAATGAACTGGAAAATGTCCTAAGCAAAAAACCATTTAGATTTATTTAGCAATAGATCTCAAATTATGTTCACACGATTTCATATTTCCAAAGATTTCTAAGAAACTAATCCTACTCAGTGGAAAGCAAAGTTACAAGAAAAGAAGAGAAATTATTGCTTCGCTGAAAGTGGTAAACGAAACTGCAGAACGAGGAGAATGGAAGAATTCGACAAGCGGTTTACCGTCAATGAAGAACAAAAACAATATATTTTGCAGGTATAGAATCTAAAACTTCAATAAGCTCGTAAATATTTTAATATAATAAATCATTTAAAAACCTATTGGCAAATGTGTTTTATTGTTTTAGATTCAAACTAACTATTTTTTTTTTATTTTAACATTTCAGGTGGTGAGCAGTTACCGAAAGACATATCCAGGAATAACTCGCGAAACAATGAGCAAACATTATTTGCAGTTTACATATAATTTTGTTATTTGATTTTTTGTTTAAAATTATGAAAACATACTTTTCTCAAATTGTTCCAATGCATTAACTGTGAATTCGCATCATTAATGGTACGTGGATTTAATTTTTATTACTTTCTCCTAATCACATAAATAAGGGTGCGGCAGAACCGATTGAGCAATTTTGAAGAGTTATAAAAATGTAATGGGAGTACATAGCGATGACATGTTATTATACTCGACGTTGGGAGTTCTTACCATTTTTAATCCTTAAGTTCTGAAAATAATGTCCTCAAGATGGCCCCCATTATTAGCAACATACTAATGGAGCCGTTCTCTGAAGTTTTGAACAGCACGTTCACACATATAGCGTGGTATTGCGTTGACTTCTTCAACAATTCGTTCCTTTAGCTCTGGTAGGGTGTGAGGGCGACTTTTAAACACCTTTTCTTTCAGATATCCCCACAAAAAGAATTCGCAAATGCTCAAATCAGGTGACCATGCAGGCCACCCTACATAACATCCCTGAGAGACCAGACGTCCGGGAAACTTTCTTTCTAAAACAGTGAGTGAGTTTCGGGCTGTGTGAGCTGTAGCCCCATCTTGTTGGAACCACAAGTCCCCCAACCCCAAATCCTCAACAATCTCTTCCATTTTGGATGCAAAAGTGTTCAGCATGGTGACATAACGTTCGGAATTTACGGTCACAGTCACTTCCCCCTCGAAGAAGTATGGGCCTATAACACCAAACAGTGATACGGCACACCATGCCGTTAGTTTGGGGAATGTAGTGGCCTTTCCTGGAAAACTCGGGGGCTATTTAATACCCAGTAGCGGAAATTTTGCTTATTGACAGCCCCACAGAGGGGAAAATGTGCCTCGTCGTTACTGAAGAAGGCTGCCTCGGGAGGGATCTGTGCAAGCATTTGCGCACACAGATTTCGGCGGTTTACATAATATGTTTGCTTCAATTCCAGAGCAATCATTATTTTATATGGATGGAAATGTAAATTCATATGCAGAATCCTTCTCAAACTGCGGTCGGATATTCCCAAAGCAACAGCATGCCGTCGGGCAGAACGTCGAGGCGACTGCACTACCGCTGCTCTTACTCGCTCCACATTTTCTGATGTTCTGATGGATCCGCGTCGGCCATGTGTATCTATCTGTTCGTAGTGTACTACCGTTGACTCTAATTGTCTAACCCAGGACCGAATTGTGTTCGCCTGAGGAACGGGATCGTTACGCGGAATGTTGAACTGTCGCCGAAAAGCTCTTTGCGCCGCGATCACAGAATTGTTGTTTTCATAAAACGCCTGCACGGCAAAGCCGCGATGCACTCCCGTCCATACCATGTTCGATACTAAAATGGGAATGTCGGCGGAAGAAAACGAGACCGCGAGCATCTGCCTCCCCCGACTCACTCCCAAAACTGCTCAATTGGTTCTGCCGCACCTTGTATATAAAATATAACCTTAATGCGACACGGGTATCCGATTCTACTACAACTTTAGATGTTTTTACATGTATTGGAACAATTGTAGAGGGTCCTGTCTAATATATATTTTTTAAAATTCATCTCTATGTAAGGACCAAATTAAATATGTTGTGTGTGTATGTGTGCGAGTGAACATATGTATTTACCTCGCACACGTTAGTTTGGAAACCATTTTCAACTAGCTTTTTAGTAGTTACAAGCACTATCCTATATACACCACAAGTACTGATTTTCAGACACTGAAAATGAAAACAAATTCGAAGCAAGCTAAGCGATCTACTTCTGCTGTTCCTAGCTTTTTTAAATCTCTCTAATTAATAATAATAATAATAATAATAATAATAATAATAATAATAATAATAATAATAATAATAATAATAATAATAGGGGTCAGACTCACTTTTAAGGATCAAAAAATAGGAAAATAGGACTTTTAATGAAAATGTAAGAATAAGTTTAAAAAAGTAGGTCAAAAGTAGGACAAAATTTAATGCTAAATTATTAATTGTTCTTTTATTTTTTTATATATACTACTATTTTTCCTACATTTTTGCTAAAATATCCAACTATCATGTTTATTTCGCTGTAATGGACAATTTTTTTTTATCCCCAACCAAATGTGCCGGATTTAGTTGAAATGTTGAATCTCCTTAGACTCATTCAGTTCAAATGGGGGCTGGCCTTTGAGTACTCAGCAATTATGGGATGAGAAAACCGGGAGCTTTAAAAACTATTCTTGAAGCGTTCTTTTTTCTGGACGTGGATGGTCTAGTGGTTAGAGCGACCGGTTACTGTTAACTCAGCGACGCGGAGTCCAGTTTCGAATCTCGCTGATGGAGAGTAAAATCTCCTTTGACTCATTCAGTTCAAATGAGCAACTAAACTGAAATGAGCTGGAGCGCCGTCGTGCATGAAATACATTTTCGATCTTAATTGTAATGGGACGTCTTCCAGTAGTGTAGACAAGTCATGTTCAAGAAATTGGCGATACACGTCTCCAGTAAGCCTCGCTGGTAAAAAGAATGGACTTATCAAATGGTCGCCAACAATTCCGACCTATACATTCAATGAAAACTGGTGTTGATGGCGGCTTTCAACTATTGCATGTGGGTTCTCATCAGCCCATATGTAATTGTTGTGGAAGTTCGATATGGCGTCTCTGGAAAAATTTGCCTCATCGGTGAACAATATTTCTGCTAAATGGTAAGGATTGTCTGCAATTTTCTGTTGCATCCATCGACACAAAGCTACTCTTGCAGGAAAATCTGTTGGTACAAGTGCCTGCACTCGTTGGATGTGATAAGGGTACAGAAGTTGATTTTTCAATACCCTGAAAACTGTCGAATGACTTGCATGTAGTGTTGCAGCAATCTTTCTGGTACTTGTTGTAGGACTGTTCTCAAGTTCTTGGAGAATCTGTTCTTCGACATCTGGAGTTGATAGTGTGCGAGGTCGCCCGTTTCCATTAGTAAGGTTTTTAAAACTTCCTGTTTCTCTAGGACGTTGATGGAGACGTGCAAACATAGTATGATGCGGGATGACACGATTGGGGTACATTTCTTCAGAGACGCATGGCTGCTAATGAATTACCGTTCGTACGACCGTAAACAAAATGCATATCGCACATTTCACCATTTGTGTAATTCATTTTGAAAATATGAGCAACACTTGAACACAGAACTTGACGCGACACGGACTAGTATATGTATAAATGAAGCGAGATACGGAACTAGTAAATAACAGGTAGGTAACCTTTCCTACGGTATATTTGTGCTTATTATTAAAGGTTGAGATGTGGCACGGGACGAGCAATGGAATATATTAGATATGTCCCACATAAGTTTCATCACCTTGCATCTTGGAAACGAGGCGTTTTCGGTGAAGTTTTTTTTTTTTTTACAGTTGTCACCACCACTCACGGGCAGAGCCGTATTCAAGGAAGGGGTGTTGCACGCCTCAGAAGTCAACAACTAAAGTAAATTACGCAGATGAGCACAGACGCAGGCTTTGAAGTGGGGGAGATTAATTTCAGCAGGAAACACAGAAGATGGAAGAGAATTCCACAGAACAGATGTGGCAGGAAAGAAGGAAGCACCGCAGCGAACTAGCCTGGAGTTACCTACATCAACACAAAACTCATGTGCAGACACATCACCCCTAGTGTGTGCTACGAGGGCGACGTAAAGGTGGTGGTACGCGAGTGATAAGCTCCCTCGAGCACCTGCCGCTGCGGTACCTATAAAAAAGAGATAAAGCACCAACATCGCGCCGCAAGGATAGAGGGTCAAGGGAACTGGAAAGTACAGAACAGTTTATAAGCCTTTTAGCCTTTTGGCCTTTGACTCGACCCTATCCAAAAAGCCGGGTGAAACCAGAGCCACCCTCAGATATGAGAGCAGTACTCATACAAGGGCGGATGAGGCCCTTGTATAGCTGGAGAACTGAGAAGAGGAAAGTCTCGCAGTCTAGACAGAACTCCCAGTTTCTTTGAGGCCGCCCTAGCAACCGTTGCGATGTGAGGTTTCCAAGACATTTTTTTGTTTATGTTAATGCCAAGGATGTTTATATTGCCACAAGGTGACTATAGAAAATGTCGAAAGAGCTAGAAAAATTGTGGGGTGTTTTAGAGAGGGAGATTTGCAGGTATTAGAGTTTTAAAGAATCTTAGCCTCCCCACAAGGTTCAGACGATCAAGACCCGGAAATTCTATCCAGATCAGCGAGAATAGAATCGGAAAGACAAAACGAGAGGCAATTCTAGCAGTAATGAAGGAGCAGAATTGAAATGAGTTGAAGAATGAAGGGTCGAGTCATCGGCATATGAGTGAATAGAGTTGGATGTGCAGGTGAGAAGATCATTAATGAAAAGTAGGAGATAGGACAGAACCCTGAGGAACACCATTATTGACAGAAAAGTCGCCTCATCAACATCAGCCGATATTGAGCGATTTGAAAGAAAACTAGACATAAGTATAGCAAAGAGAAGGAGGAAACAAAGGAGGGAGCTTGAGAGCAGTGACGCGTGCCATTCCCGGTCAAATGCTGGATATGTCAAGCGCCACCACGCAAGTCTCCGCGTAGTTCCTAAGGGCGGTGAACCATAAATCAGTAAGATAGGAAAGTATATCGCCAGTAGACCTCGAGTCCGAAAGCCGTACTGGCGATCGGAAAGAAGTGAATGAGATTCCAGATGATCTAAGAAATGAGAGTTGAGAAGAGTTTCAAAGATCTTATATAGAATACAAGTAAGAGCTATAGGACGATAGTTAGAAGGATCAGAGGGGCTTCCTTTTTTCCGAAAAGGTTGGACATGTGCGTGCTTCCAACACTGAGGGAAAGTGCTAGTATTGAGACATAGAGAATATAGTTGAACGAGGGGTGATATTCCACAGAGGCAAAGTTGGATTTTAAGCCGCGGATGTTGGTAAAGTTAATGTAAAGCGCTCATGCACCTGATCGATCAATCACAGGCAAAGGCATAAGGACACCTGAGAGGAGAAGGAGGAGGATGAGGAATGCCAGAATCGTCCAGGGTTGAGTTAGAGGAAAATAGGAGGCCGAAGAGATTGGCCTTTTCAGTTGGAGAATTAGCAACAGAACCATCAGAGCGAATAAGAGGAGGAAAGACAGATTTACAGAAGTTGTTAGAGATGTTTTTGGCAAGAGGCCAGAAAGATTTGTCAGTAGGAGAATCATATATTAACATATAATATTTATATATATGCAAGGAATATCATACTAAAATTTTTTCGCAATATTAAACGATACACCCTATATATATATATATATATATATATATATATGGTAAGGAATATATATATATATATATATATATATATATATATATATATATATATATATATATATATATATATATATATATATATATATATATATATATGGTAAGGAACACTTTTCCTTCTTTCCATTTAAAGGCTGCGTATTGATTACGAACCCAGTATGATATTTTATGCAATTCTATAGCAAACTTACCACGGGTTAATATAGTTCTTAAATATATTTTTTTTACATACTTTGTTTCAAGTATTCACACGGGCAGGGCTCTTGTGAACAACGGTGACCCCAGTATTTTGCAACGCCTAACGACTTCATGGAATTATTTGAAAGGAATAATGATATATATATATATGGGGGTGAGGGTGTGTGTGTGTGTGTGTGTGTGTGTGTGTGTGTGTGTGTGTGTGTGTGTGTGTGTGTGTGTGTGTAGGAGTGCAAACTATCCTGTTTTATGTACTTTCTAGGTTTTTTTTAACTAAAAATCTCTCTCTCTCTCTCTCTCTCTCTCTCTCTCTCTCTCTCTCTCTCTCTCTCTCTCTCTCTCTCTCTCTCTCTCTCTCTCTCTCTCTCTCTCTCTCTCTCTCTCTCTCTCTCTCTCTCTCTTTTTTTCTTTCTTTTTTCTCTCTCTCTCTCTCTCTCTCTCTCTCTCTCTCTCTCTCTCTCTCTCTCTCTCTCTCTCTCTCTCTCTTAATCCTCTTTTAAAAAGATGTCACCCTTCCCCTGCAGTCTTAAGGTTTCTATCTTTTCCATGAAACAAAATAACAAATCTAATATAATTTTACTTTCATTTCCATTGTTACCAATCTTATTATTATTATTATTATTATTATTATTATTATTATTATTATTTATTATTATTATTATTATTATTATTATTATTATTATTATTACTGATTATTATTATTATTATTATTATTATTATTATTATTATTATTATTACATATTATTATTATTATTATTATTATTATTATTATTATTATTATTATTATTATTATTATTATTATTATTATTATTATTATTATTATTATTATTATTATTATTATTATTATTATTATTATTATTATAATATATATATATATATATATATATATATATATATATATATATATATATATATATATATATATATATATATATATATATATATATATATATATATATATATATAGTTTAAATAATATTTACTACGATTTTTTTCTGATTACATATTTAAATAGTAAATATAAAAAATTGTCAGATTCAGCATCTTTTAAATTTTATATATGTAGCAATTTTTAGTCTTTCAGCAAACATAACATACTCTAACCTAGCCTAACGTGGCCTATATCTAGCATATCCTAACCTAATCTGCCAAAATAAAAAATAATGATAAACCTTTACTCAGTTGACTAAGAGGAGCTACATATGGTGTTGGTTTAAGTTTTATGCGAGCGAAACATTTCACTTTTGTACCATGTTATTTATCAAGGAATTTTCTAAATCAAACTTATTACTATCAGAAATGGTAGAGGAGAATGATGACGATGCAAATATTTTCCGTTTCCTCACTTTCCTGCCCTGAGAACCCTAAATGAGACTGTGTACGTGAAAATTCTTGGACGTTTTTCATTCTGAAAGCTATATTATACATATGGCATTCTTGGCTTTGGTTTAATACAAATCTACATTTCCAGGATAAGTGTTAATGGTGGCCATCATCCCTTCAATTTCCATTAGGATATCTTCTCTTCTTTCCATCAGTGTTTTGATACCATCAGTTATGGTACCTTCTGCCTTAGAAAGGCAGTAGCAAACCAGGTATTTCCACTCTTTTACAAACTAACCACAAGTTAAGTCTTTAAGCTATTTTAATTTTCTTTGTTGCCATTTATAACTGGTATAATAATAATGTTTTTCAGTCTTCTTACTTGGACCCACATTACATTTGATAATGTTACCTCAGGATTTACCATGTCAGTTAACACAGGTTTTAACTTTGTGATCATTTAATAAGTACTACCAAAAAGAGAAGGGATAGTAAGGGTAGTTTTTTTCATCTTTGTTTTTCCAGAGAAAAACCTTGGGGGAAAACGGGAAAAAATACGAAATAAAAAAAATGCAATTAATAAATTAATACGATATAGACATAAGAAGAGAAAAAGTTCTATAATGTTAACAAGTTCCAGTACAGCTTTATGTCTTATATATACTTCAGCGAGGATAACTTATGCATTACTTCGTAAAGAGTTGAAAATGAAGAGTTGAAAATGAAGAGTTGAAGTTGAAGATTCTCACATTTCAGTATCTTCCTCAGGTTTCTTCATTCGAGTACTTACTAGTTATTATCATGATGAAACTTTGCTCTGGCAATCCTCTTTGGCATAATTGAAAGACACTGTTGATATCTCACCTTAGTAGGTAAATATTTCCTGATATTTGGCCCAAGGCGAGTTCCTCGACTTGCCACCTTGTGGGCCAGAGTCGATATTGTTCTTCAAGTTGTATACATTTGGCCATCAGAAATATTATTAAATAGTATAGCTGTAATAAATATTTATGATTAGTTTACTACAATGAACCTGAAATGTACAATATCTATATTATTAATCTATCAAACATAAATACCAATATTTTATTGTTTAATTAATGCTCTTTCATTTGTTTGATTCATATATGTTCGTCAAAGGACAAAATGTTCTTTAGAAGTCCATTTCTTCCTCAATATATAACACTGTTTCTTCACATTTTAATTTAGCCAACTCCAAATTTAAATTATCGTACAAACCATGATTATTCTTTTCATTCTTTACGTTATTCAATACACTCTCCTCACAATCTTGTTTACAACTATTACTAATATCGTACGCTACATTACTTTGGGTTTCCTCAGGATGTTCTTTATCACTATAAGAATCACAGATTTCCTCCATTTTAACAATTGGAGCGTTTTCCTTTCTAGTATTTTCATAAAAGTTATTCAAAGAAGTGTTGCTTTTTGATCCAGCAGAAATACAATTTAGAGATTGCTGATTATCATGATTAGAAGAAGCTCTACTTATTGATTCGCTTCTGATTTTATTTTGTTCACTTGGAAAATTTTCCTTTCCGATTAATGCACGTGCTACATTTGAGATTGAGTGGTCGGCAGACAATTCGAGATAACCCGGAGACATAAAGACGCCGGAGTACACTGCTTGTAATACAGCGTTAAAGTGGGCGTATACGCCAACCCTGCACATATTTCTCTCCAGGAACACCGTCTGCTAGAAGCAGTGAGACCGAGTTCTTGTCCATCTGATGTGGGCTCCTATACAACACATTAGGTCAATCTATAGTTAGGTTAAATGTGAAAACTCAGCTCCTTGGTATTCTAGAGAAAAATGCTATACAAATAATTGCAGGTGAGTGTATACAGAAAGTTCTTTTTAAAAATACTCTATGTATGCTTAATGTAACACACTTATGCTGTCTCTATGCTTCCTAAGACGTTTAAACTCGATTTTATTTACACTTTCTAATTAACCACAAAATTAATCCTTAATTATATATTATAATTAATTTATATATATTTATATATTATTATAATTATTAAATATTGATATATTATAATTATTATTATTATTAAATTAATTTATTTATATTAATTATTTATTATTATTAAATTTAATATAATATTATTATTATTATTATATTCTTATTTATTAATTAATTTAATTATTTATATTATATATTTATATTTAATTTTTATTTCATTATTAATTATTAATTTAATTATTATTTTATTAATTAATAAACAAAGAGTATAATAATATGATTAATAATATATATATATATTATTATCCGATATTAGTTAATTTATAATTATTTCATTAATCACTTTAGTTAATGCGTATGACAGTAATATGTGCTGTAACTAATTGTGGATACGAGTGTGAAGGTGAGTGAGAGACTAAATACCCGCAACCGCAAGAACGCCAAAGTGTTGCTGAGAAGCTAACCCCACATATTTTTGAGTCAAACCGCGGCTTGTTCATATGGGCATCTAGTATGAACCTAGACTGCAAAATCGGAGAGGTCATAATTCAGAGCTTTCAGGAAAGTGTGATCCTTCATTTAAAATATGTCTTACGCTCAAATGGACATCATCAGACATCTGTGTTCTATTTCTGCTCTCTCCAAACCAGCTAACTGTAACTCTCGATGTTTGTTACTCGTTAATTATGTATTGTGACTTACTGAATTTCATCATATTTATCTCCTTCGAAATATGACCTTTGGGAGGTTACATCACGTCAGTTCCAATCAGATTCTTCTCTCTCTCTCTCCATTGCTTGCTTTGCTTCGTTCCCTCCAGTACTCCCTCTCTTCTCTCTCTCTCTCTCTCTCGGAATCTGCTCTCCTACTTTCTATCTTTCTGAACGTCGTGCTTAGATTTCACGTTTTCCAGTATTTTTTATGTTTTCCATGCGTCTCCCAAAATGTACCCTTCTCTCAACTTTCTCAACTTTTTCTCAACTTTCAGGTCGATCACGATACTAGTGCAAGTCGCTACGTAGTTCAGTCTGGATGACGCTGATTGCGAGGAAGTGAGAAGTACTCATGAAATCCTTTATTTCTTTCGCTCCAGTACTCTCCAAACTTCTCCTCTATAACTGATATAGTAGTGCCCCTAAGTTATTTATGTAGGTGATTTGTGAGGTTAGGGGAATAATATTTTTAGGGTGAGTCACCCTAACGAGTAGGTAATCAGTATATATATTTAATAATCCCCGATAGTGGAATGTACCGCCCCCAAATACGTCTGCAATGTCTGTTTTTTGATTACGCTAAACTCGGTTTCGAAGTCGTATTTACTAATATATATAAAGACACTTACCTACCTATTTTATATTTATTTATTATTAATATTATTATTTTATGTAAAAGAACGTGATTATAATATGTCTGTTACTCGGAAGGGGGAAACAACAATATTCACTCTCGTGTGAGATATCAAGCTAAAATTAATTAAAATCAAAGTGGCTGTCCGAAAAACAAACCACTATAAAAAACAGTGTTATTATAACATATACAGAACTTGCTACACGATCAGATGCTTTTAACTTCGGACGGTAGAGAACAATTTTCTAAAATCGATATAGGTATATACTCTTTGCGCTCTTGAGAGGTAGTGTGGGTGTTTCAGGATATCGTTGCAACTCATAAAAACCCATGATTCCCATTCGCCCTATTATTACTCCCGGCAATTTCCAGGGCCTTTATCGTAACACACTATATATATTTATAAAAGGACTGTGGCTCTCACACATAATATATACGAGTACACTATTTCACAAAAGGTAAGTTCGTTAGACAAATGTTTAACCACTATATAATATAATGCTCAACAAATATAAGCTAGAGTCTGTTCACACAATACACTAGTTTTGCATCAATTTTTCGTGTATGGTGTAGTTTAAATGGTCTGTAAGTTAGAGATTCTATTAACTTATTTTGTATGATTTCACTCTAAACCATGTAGTTCTTCTGTGACATATCACTCTGTAAACTAAAACTAGGAGAAGATTTTTTGAACAAGATGTGCGGTACACTCCATACATAACACAGGTTCTAACAACATATTCCACAACATATATAATCATATGAGTTTTTGTTGGGAGATAAAAGAGATTGGTCTTCCCCAATAGAATACGAGGGTCGTCTTCACGACACTATATAAAATACATAAATTATAGATTAATATTTAATTTGGCAATATATCACTATTAAGGTATATATAGTAAATATAATATTCCTTAAAATCATTATGAGTATATTTTGATGATATTTTGTATTAGAGCGTTCACAATATTAGTAAGGTATATTATATATCAGGCTATTATTATACTCACTATATAATATATATTATGTAAATAATAATATCGAGAGATTCCCTACAATGTTCGCTTATTAGCATATTATTTCTCATTAATTCGGCTTTTGCTATACCAGGTATGTATAGTTACTGGTCGAGACATAAATATGATCATAAATCGTTAGAGAGATAAGGAATGTATCAGTATAATAGGTATAAATGAAATAATCTTTTTATAATCATTACCTTTATATTAGATTAGTTAGATGAAATTTTAATCGTTCAATCATGAGAGAACATAAAAGTAATCCCGACTTTTAAGCTCTCTACATTTCCTAACTTTTTCTCTGACATTATTTATAAGCTTGTTATTCAGGCATTGATCCCCTGATCATAAACTACATAATACGCTAAATATAAAAAATTCCACAGGTATATACTCACAACAAACTACTTATATTAAATTAAAGAATGTGTCGATTGAAATGATACAGAAATACAAAATATGGAAATAAAAATGTTTGGTTAAAATATTAAGAGACTCTAATAGCAAAGTTGATGTTCTTTATATATTGTATAGGATAGAAAACGTTATATTTTATTTGGATATTTAATATAATATATAATATTATTATATATCAGTATCCGTATAATGAAATATATACAATAGAAACTAATTACTTACTTTTTATACATTTTGTAGGGAATAAACCCATCTAAGCTTATATCACTTACTCTTGCATAGAGATTCACTGTAAATAGAATGGAAAATAAATAATAGTAAGAAACGGAATCTGATGGAAGATACATTTCATTTTTAATTAAATATATCTAGATATTAATTACTTATATGTGATAGAGATACACTTACAAAAGACTAATATATATCATATAATTTTTTTAATCTACACAAGATTAATAATAATTTTAAAATGTTTTATATTATGCAAATAATGAATAACCTGATTTTTAATCATTTTAATTTCTATAAAAATTTATTTTTGGTAAAAAAGTCTAAATTATTAAAAAAATTAATTTATCTTTAATTAACAGGATTGTTAGCTTACCACTAAACAATTTTAACAAAATATTAAAATTTTTAATCCTTTAAATTTAAAAATAATTTATTATTTTAATATAACTATATAATATATAATATATATATATATATAATATATATATATAATATATATAGTTTATTATATAATATATAGTATGATAGATATATATATTATATATTATATATATATATATAATATAGTAATATAATAGTAAGGTATGTTAGTACTATACACTATCATATATATACTATATATTCTATACTATATACGGTATATATATAATATATATATATATATATAATATATATATATATATATATATATATAATATATATAATATATATATATTATATAATATATATATATATATATATATATATATATATATATTATATATATATATATATATATATATATATATAATATTAATATATATATATATATATATATAATATATATATAATAATATACTTATATATATATAATATATATATATATAATATATTATATATTCATAGTCATATAGGGGATAAATGTGATTGGAAGTCTTTTCGCGAACTGATGGACAAAAAATAAATGTTTAATCTTTTTTGTTTTACTGTCATTGGGTCAATTCACACACCGAAGAAAAAAAAAAAAAGATTTTAAAGAAGGAAGAAAGCTCGAAATAGTTATTTGAGTTCACAGGCATAAAACAAACAAATAAAATATTTAAAAAAATTAGGCCTGGGGCCCTGTCCAAACGCTAAGCATGTTAAAAGCAGTTTTAAAATCACTTTCTAAAAAGTTCGTTTAATTAAACGGCAAAAAATTTGATCTTTTTATATTTAAGAAAGGTATATGGGAAAACCAAGGCCCAAAAACTGAAAAATTTTCAGGAAAATAAAAATACGTTTTGCAACAATAAAATTTAGATACTTTTGGACATTTCATACTGAAATATGTTTTTTTTTAAACTTTGGGGTAAAGCCATCAGTAAATAGATGCTTGTCCTTAAAGAAAATAAGGGTCTACGTATATCCGTTTTCTTTCTCTTAAATGTAACAGATTATGACTCAGATATTAATCAATATTACGAGTGATAGATACTCTCAGTTGTAATCATATTTCTTCTTAGAGTGTGTATAGTATTGATTACGTGATTTCCTGTGGGTCGGTTTTTTCTCATAATCGGTGATTTTATTTTAAGAGAACAAAATAGCAACATTTTTTGTAATTTCATTTCTAAAACTACAATCATCTTAATATATAGTAATATATATATATAATATATATATATATATATAAACATATGAGTGATTATATATAATAATATATATATATATATATTATAGTAATATATAATAGTATATATATATTAAGATAGTTAATAATTATAATAATAAATAGTATTAATATAAATATATATATATAATATATATTAATATATATATATATATATATATATTAATATATTAATATTAATATATATATATATTTATAATATATATTATATATATTATGTAGTATTTTTGATATCGGTGGTAACAATACCGTGAGGGTATAAGATAAAAGTTTTGACGAAGGTTTGTTTGAAGTCAAGTAATTTGTGAATTGTTGAGCCGAGGCGATTGACTCTCCTCTCTCTCTCTAATCTCTCTTCTCATATTCTCAATCTCTCTCAATCTCTCTATAAATATATATATATATAGTATATATAATATATATAATATATATATATATTATTAATTATATATATATATATATATAATATAATATTATATATATATATATATATATATATATATATATATAGTATTATTATATATATATAATATATAATTCATTATTAAATTATTATAATATATGGTATATTATACATAATATAGAAGAGAAGGTTTTGAGTTATACATTACGTACCTAACCTAAACCTATAACCTAACCTATATAAACCTAGCTATGAAACATATACATATATAATATATCATATAAAATATATATATATATATTATATATATATATATATATAATATATATTATGATTTTTAAAAATGTTTGTATTAATAATAATAATAATTATAATAATAATAATATAAAATTTTGTTACATAACTTTTCTATTTTAAAATTATTGACGAAATGTATGTTTTCTTTTATTTCTAATGAAATATTTATCTATATATTTAGTTATATATTTTTACTTTTAGAATGAAATGACAGTGACGACAATCGTAACAGCCGAAGGAGACTTGTTTACCGTTACTGGTGTAGGTTACTCAACAAATTCAAATTTAGGTAGGATGACTGTTCAAATAATAGGCCAGAGGTCATGAGATAAGTTAAAATAATATATATATACCCGTTATTAAATTAAAGTAAGATAATATAGGTTATTAATTGAGTTTAGTTACTATAGAGTGTTATGAATACAGTTATCATTCAAGAGTTATAGAGAATAGATTAATTTTATGTATTAGATATAGTAGTATCAGTCACTGAAAGCCAATAGTGTTACCTTAGTTTTAATAATAATTTAAGGATAATATGTTTGAGAATATAAAAAATGGAGAGGTGGTAACGAGAGGAATGTATGCCTACGTGATCAGAGGTGTTTGGTGTGAGTTAATTAGGACAGAAGACGTTGCGAGTATTCGAGCTATTAGCTTCATAGGGGTGGTTGTTGCTGAGTTTTTCTTAGATCTGCCAACAATTGTCATGATTGTGAAATATTAGTGCTGCTATTCTATGAACTGTGAACTTGAGCACTAAAAGTCAAGTATATAGTGCGGGCCAAATACACTATTGCATTTCCTACTCTTTGACCTGAGGGGGCTTAAGGTGTAGACGTGATGTATGTCAAGACAACTACTCTCAAAACACTTGAGAAGAATGAGTTGGGATGTAGATGTATATAAGTTCACAAATCTATTTCTTCTTGGTGGTAAAGTTTGGTCCTAATCTATTATTGATATAATGCAATATCATATGGGATTGATATAATATTGTATTAAAAGTTTATCTTGTATAATTAGCCAAGAGCTAGAGATAGAGAGTAGTAAAGAGATTGAGAGAGAGAGGATGAGAAGAGAGATAGAGATGAAGAGATGAAGAGAGAGATGAAGAGATAGTAGATAAGAGAGTATAGAGTAGAGAGTAGTAAGAGAAGAGTACTTGATCATAAGGCTATCCTTGATTGATATATATATATAAGGGGAACATAGCTTAGTAACTCCTTCGTCTCACGACCAGAAAACATAAGTTCAAATTACATCCCCTCAAATAATCATTTGGAATTTACTTTAAAATAAGTCTATTTGAATATAATATAATCTTATTTAATTAAATTAGAGAAAATACTAAGATAAATCATAACTATAAGCAAATTCTACATAGTATAATTTCATATCTCTTCTTAGTCATGTGATGACGTAATCAATATGCACGCGTGAGGAAACTCATTTGAAAAAGTAGGCTAATGAAGAATATGAAACGCAAGTTCACGAGATAAAAAGTCCAGCCTTATTACCATTATGTTTATAAGTTAATGAATAGGACTACTCTAGGCCGCATGAATACTATGAAATAAATTCCAATCACTACCCTATAGATCTTCTCAACGTGGAGTGAACACATATATAGCGAAAGTGAATCCACCTCACTATGGCATCTCGTCACAGTGTAGTTTGAGGTATATATCATCCACTATACCCTAAGGCTAATTTGAGGCCATACATAATACCTTAATATAACCATATACCCTATAATTCATATACAAACACAACTAAGTATACTAATTTACACTATTCTATTATTGTCAATCATTTATCTCTCGTCCACTCTATGACAAATACATTACACATATCCTCTTACTTACCAGGTCACTAATTCCTTAATTACTTATATGAGTAACTCTAAATTACCACTTATATTTACTCACCCTTTCCCAGCGAGCTTCTCCACGGTAACCTCTTGCCACAGTCACGCGTGAGAATTCCAGGATTAAATGAAACGATGTCATACCAATTAATAAAAGTAATACATTCATACGTAAATAACACTATATACAAATGCCAGACTAATAATATACAACTCAGTGAGAGTAACTATCATCATCAATATATCTTTATTCCATCAATATCACATAATAATCAATACTCATATCATAATAAACGATAATTTTTTATATCAATATCTAAATTTCATCATTCCACAATTCTAATTCATAATATCTTTTCACACTAATAATAAATAAATAACATACAAATTACTCCTAAAATAAACGTCTTTTATCTCATTTTATATCTAATAAATACTCTTCACAACTAATCTCATATAACACACTAACCCTTAAGTATTATTTGTTCCACTCTATATTTATTATTTTATTTGTAGAATCGTAGTAGCAGTAGTAGTAGTCGTACAGATAGAACGTGACGTTTAGTTGTAATCTAGTTATGATGATACGTTATGTGTAGCTCTTATATCTCCCAGGAAAGTCAGATACGATGCTCATGTCAGCTGACATGTAGGAGTACGATTAGTCATACTAAGGTAGAGTAGTAGTAAGTAGCAAACTCATAATGTAAATGTGAGCTCTATAAATTTTATTTTTATTGTAGCACAGCACCTCGAGCAACGAGAGTACACTACACTTAACATCCACGAGAGAGAGCACTCTCTAATTGACACGTTACTCACATCATCTCAAGTCTACTAAATATACATTACAACATTCATTTTGTTCCTTTGAAAAAATTTCCATTTTCACATATCTGCATCATCCGTTCTTTTCTTATCCAATATATAATATCACTTTTAAATATTAAAATATAAACTCAGACATAACATTTTTCTATACTCAGAATAAATATCAGCAACTATATATAGAGCACAACCAGCCACCCTTCGAGAGATCTCGCTATCATGCAAAATTCAAGCATTCTCGAGTAATATCTCCATCACTATCCTTGTATCATCAGTTTTCCTTCATCAAACACATAATTCTACTATAAAATATAATTATTAAACTGAACATTATATTATATTGATTGATCTAATACGCTATATATGTTCACCAATATCTAATTACATAATCATATACCTCCATAGAACTGATCTCACTGATACATATCACATATATAAACCTTACTATCCTTATACATATACGTATTACTTTCAAACTCCCTCCTTTTATACACTCCACCTCAAATCTCATAAAATCTCTTACTTAACACCATAATACCTTCACTCATAATCACTATCTCTTCATATAAATTTCGCTCAACACTAAAAAACCTAATATATCTTAAGTCATATATAATTTTCACTGAACACTTAATTAAAGCTAAGTTTGCGAGTTTTTAATAATTTTTACTAATTTATTTCTTTTTTAATGAAGTAATATTTATATAATTAGTAATGAGAGAGAGAGGGAAAGTATTGAGTGTAGATGTAGAGAGTAGTGCGCAAGCTATAGTAGTAATAGAGAAGAGTATAAAGATCGTTTTAAATCTTAAGAGTAGTATTAATATATATAGTGAGCTTAGAGTTAGGCTTGGCTTTCCTATCCACGTGTGGTAGCTTTTAAATTGATAAAGCTATTTTATTGGTATTATGATCTAATTTAATATGTATAAGTTATTTTTGGTGTGTGTGTGTATTAGTTGAATGTAGTTATATTAATAGTTGAATTGAGTATTAGTATAAGTTGTGATATGTGTGTGTGTGTTAGTGTGTTTGTGATATCATATGTGTATTATATATTATATGGAGTAGATAATTATTGTTTATTATGTATAGTATTATTTATATTATGTGTGTGTTGATTATGTTAGAATGGAGGCGTAGTTCTGCTCATACAGACATCCGTGCTATCTCGAGTTAGCTTTGGTCGTAGTTTATTAGTTATGTATAAACGTAACGAGCGTATGCATTCATATATATTTGACGATGAGCATACGACGTTTATGATTATGATTTCTGTCTTTTGTTTTTGGTGAGAAATTTTTAGTACTTAATTCTCTCAGAAAATCTAACTTTCTCTCATATTATAGATTTTATAAGAGATGCAGGACAAATAGATATGTAAGATCTTTCTCTGACCCAAGAGTTGTAATCGTTTATTCTTGTATCTTCATTCTATTTTCCCAATTTATTTTAACTTGCATGCCCTCAAACGTTGTGTATCAGTTCATTTAGACTCTCTTAATTTGAAAGGATAGATTTTCCAACATTTTCATTTCTGAATGATAATTTTTTTTTTTACTAAAGTTTTTCTATTTTTTATTTCCTAATATATATATTTAGTAGCTGGTAAATGTGATATACTATAATTCACTCGAATAACTATCAAAAAAAATGATATTAATATAATAACACTTGTTTTCACGTTACGTAGCAATATGAAAAGAATTTCGGATATACGTAATTGATAAATATATTAATTACTAACTCTGGTTCTAAATTTTTTTTGTATTACTCTGAGATTTCATGAAGAAAAATCAATGAGTGTATTTCTAGTTCAAAATGTCCAGTTATTTAGTTGAACTGTAAATAGAAGAACTTCAAGCATGGATCATTAATTAACCATATATTACGCTATGTATGGGTTTACCAAATAATATGACGAAACAGATGAATTGAGCCTCTCATAGTAGTGCATGAATGGTTTAGTGCTGCACAGAATTTTATCATAGCATTATTTCCGCTAGCTTAAAATATCTAACTTATTATGCTTTACTGTGGAATAATCACTACTTATATCTCTAACATATCTAACCCTAATACCTTAGTTGCTTCTTGTACTGTGAATAAACTTACTCAAGATAGTGCATAAAGAATTCATCTACTCTAACTACTGAGTTCTATATATATAAGTTATTAACTATAATAGATAAATATACACATACTTATATTGAATCATCATAATTAATTCCCTGAATACATATTATAGTAATCTATTGAAGGGTAGGAGAGGAAGTAGTGATGAGACCTGAGAAGATAGAAGAAGAACGAGAACGAGAAGAAAGAGACACTGAGCCTAGGAGTCAGAGTCAGTAGAATCAAGTTTGCTGGAGTGACGCCGATGACATAGTATAATCATATATAATCTCGAGATATAATTAACTTACGGGAGAATCTCTAACTTCGGATGTTACTATATTGCTAGTATATATATGATTATACTAATAAATCCTTTCAATAGTTATTTGTACTATAATTATAAATTTATTATGTGCTTCTGCTACTTTTCTCCTAACAGAACAGATTTTCACGCCTTTTTTTGAATTAATATCTTTTAATTAAATTCACCTACCAGTTTGTTTAATATATATAATATATCTTTATATACCCATCCAAATACTGAAGTCCTCTATTATATTATGGGGATATTCATATGTAATACAACTATACAGTTGCCGTAAGTTAAGTGAAGGCTTGGAGTAAAGGTTAGGGTTTGCGCGTGATGCGTTCTCTATTCTTTAAGAAATACTAGAGTGTGAATTTATTTAGGAAAAAACTGAGAATAAAAAGAATAATAGGAGAAGGAGACTGTTAATACTAGATCATATATACAAAACCGAGTACAGAAAACTCATATTTCACAATCAAACATACTTAAAAGAAATTATAAACAAGCGACGCAAAAAATCTGAGGCTATTTATGATGAGTTTGCACATACTATCCCACACCATCCATTAAACTTTTCCTAAACGCACATAGGAGAATGCTCTGATAAATAATGGATTCGGTCCAACCAATTCTTGAACACACTTGACCTTGTTTCACCACAGAAGTCCTTTAAATATATCCTACACTTGCATGCCCAATGCAATTATATTAAGGCAGGCGAGCCTGCCGAGCGTCGTACTCGCCGTGAGTCGTTGAGATGTTGCCATAAATAGTTTTTTTTCTCTACTTAAACTGGAGGGTGCGCTGGATAAATTCGCGAGTGTTATCACTACTTTGAACCTTCATTGCTAAATGGCAACTGCTAATATATCTTTCACAATTTTTTATATTATTATTAATATCATTTCTCATCTCTCAAACTATGGCTATTACCTAATTACTGCCCTATATGCGTTTATTTTTTATTATTCCTGAGGTGTCACATACTAATATATTGATACGGTATGACCTCGAGGGATTGAGGGGGGCTTGACGTCGACTTCTACGCTAGCTGTAATTGGAGTAACTGCTTTGAACTCTGTGACGCTTTCGGCTTCTGCCATTAAGGTGGAGCTGTAATCGTTGATGGATGAGCTGGTTCATTCCATCTTCGATAATCTTCTCTCCTCATATCCATGTTCGATCGTGCTTGCTCTCTGGCCATTCGCTGATGCAGTGCTATCGGGGTAAAAATTCTCGTTATCTTATGGCATTACTGTACTATCACTCTTGGCTAATTTTTCATTTAGCTAAATCGTTGTTAGGGCACTCTTCGTCGACAAAAGCGGGCTTTCATCAATCGAAAGTTGCGCTAACCTCCTTGATTCTCGTACTGATAAATCTTTCTTGCCTCTTGCCCAAAAATACTCTAACAACTTCTGTACATCTGTCTTTCCTCCTCGTATTCGATCTGATGGTCTGCTTGCTAATTCTCCAACTGAAAAGCTAATCCTCTTTCGGCCTCCTATTTTCCTCGAACTCAACCCTGACGATTCTGGTATTCCTCTCTCTCCTCCTTCTTCTCTCAGGTGTCACTTTTATATTATATATTATAATTATATATATATATATATATATATATATCTATATATATATATATATTGTAATACTCTGACTGTTTCCTTTTGGGCATATGTTTGATAAACATAAAGTTACATGCATAACAATTCTGAAGTCCTAACAACAATCCTACTTTTAAAACTTTAACGTTGCTTTATTTAAAACTTATTGACGCAATCTGGATAAAAATTACATATAAGGCTTTGTTGCAAGAAATTTATATTATGTAATTTTTATTTTAATTTTTCACTAAATCATTTTAAAGTCTATGATTAGATTCAAAATATTCTTTTATTAAAAATTGAAAAGATAATATTTGGAGGGAGTAATGGGGACTTTCGCCTGCAAATTTAGGGGAAGGAGTGCAGAGTGAAGAGTGCTATGAAAGGGGAGCAGTCGACTTTACCGGTGCACCATAGGTCCCGGGGCGGCCAATTTAATGGCCGGTATGCGGCACGCACCACGCACACCACACACACACACGGAGTTACCACAGCACGAGCCACACTTATATACTCACTATATTATATATATATAATACTATTACTACTATAGAGTTTTTATTATGTGAGTGGAGTATAATATAGGGTATATTATATATATTAAGTTATATATATATAGTGCTTTTTATATCAGTATATATATATTAGCTTAATATATATATATATCTTGCCTACCCATGTAAAAAACATTCTATGCTACGCGCACTGCATAATATGTATACTCAATAACCTATATATATTATACGTTTTCCTATAATATATATATATTATTTTATACTATTCTTCTATTAAATATATTATGAGTATATCTCATAATATTATAATAACTATATTAAATTTATATAATATATATATAACTTTATTGATCTACTACTCTAAGTATAGCTATGGAAGGATATTTTTCATGCAACCATGCATGGTGTTATCCAAATTTAATATTAAAACTTTTTTAAATTGCCAGCTATTCTTTCTCCCTAAGGAATAAACAGAACACATTTTTAAGTTTCGATGAAATCTGTTAAAAGTCACTGGAAAGCAATCTAAATTTGTCGCCATGTAAACGATTCTTCTGAATTTTTTATCCACACACATCATAGGTAAAAGAATTCTTCTATTGCTCTTGGTAACATTAATGAATAAGGGTGAGGTTAATATATACCGGTACTCTGTATCCTTTTATTTACTAAATAACTCATAGAGCCTATATACTAAATATATATAATCATCTTGCTTATCATTCACTATATATAATATATATATATATGTATTCTATATATATATATATTTATACTTATAAAATTACTTATTTTGAATAATCCTATTATATATACTTATACTCTTATACAACTCATATCTAATATTCTTATTAGATCGCATTACTGGAGTTACTATCATTCACTATATTATTAATATTTTCATTTATTACCGATTCATATTATAGCTACAGTACGATAATATTATATATATATACATAATTATAGCTTACTCACAAATATAGAGTATACGCTCTATTATATATATAGTATATGAGAATATGAGGGTACTATACTTAGGTGAGTGAATTATATAATCTTTTACCCTTATAATCTTAAACTATGTGAGTGATTTATATAGGTTTTTTATCTATTGCTCGTGTGTGTGTGTGTGTGCCTCGTGTGGTGTATTCGTGTAGGGTGCGTGTAGGTGAAAGGGACTGGAGGGGTGGTATTTGGTGTGTGTGTAGTGAAAGTGTGTAAGTAAATAAAAAGGTGACTCAATTTCCGCGAAATTGAACCTATAAAACAGAGTTTGCAGTTATTTTGGCTATAGTTATTTATATGTGCTGCGGTTGCATTTGTGGTTATTAAAAGTTACTACATTAATGTTCTGTTGAAATAGAATTTTTGTTCATTAAATGTCTCAAACTTTTAATGTTAAATGTAGAAAACGCATGAGCATTTTATGCTGATAACGAATTGTTAAAAAGATTTATAAGCTCAGCAGGAAAAGTTAATTAGTTAGTTAATTGAATTAGAAGCAACTGGCCACTGTTTTGTCCCGAATCTTTAAGTGTGTTGTTAAAATTGATTTTTTAATAGGCTTGTCTTCAAGAGAGCTTTTCCATATTCATCTCTCCTTGATCTGCTGCATGATCCAATTTTATGAAGATATCTACTAGTGGTACAACTTTTTCAACTACAAATGGCGGTCATGCCAACTGCAAATAGTAGATGCTAAAAAAGCAGCTGATTTCCGATTTTTTACTCAATCCAATTGTTGACTAAAAGAGGCTTTTTACCTCTTTTTATTTAAATTTCTCTTTAAAACTAGTTCCTGTAATTTTCTATTTAACATATATTAAAGTTTTATACAAGCATAAAACTTCAATATTTATTCTAAACTATATAAATGAGCTTCTTTTCTCATTTTTTTTTAACACAGATTTTAACACTTTGAATCAATTCAATGTTTTTAGATTTTAACACTTTGAATCAATTCAATGTTTTTTCTTATTAATTAGTCTGAATAAACGTTACTGGTAATAAAATGCTAGTAATCCCCATTGGCTCATTCACCCCAGAGAATCTAAGCTTGGAACTGAGAGCTTCACCCTGAAGGCTGGAACAAGGTTACATACTTTGCGATTCTGAAAATGAATATTTAAGGTAATATTTTCATTTAGCACGTTTTATGAGTCCAGGTCCATTTCTGTCAAAATATTTCATAAAAAAATAAATAAATAAATTAATTAATTAATTAATTAAATCATATTACTAATTGTCCAAAGAGACCGGTCATAAAGGAAAAAAGTGTTGGAAGAAAAAATCTCCCTTGCCCAATAATTTCTGCCAAGACTTTGTACTTTATATTTTTATTATAATAGTTATCCCAAAGTAAAAATATATTTTACATCTAATTTATGTTTCTTATTCAATAAGTGCTTGACTACTAGGTTTGATATGTGTCTCTGAACAGAAGGAATTGGTAATTTTTAAAATGAAACATTTCACCCCTCCAAAAAGGGCATGAGAATGGTAAGAAAAAAAATTTTACATCTTAGAATGGTTTATAATAAGATGGAAAGATGCAAAAAATAGTATAGGATTTTCACTTATAATTACAATTAACAGAAACCAATAATAATAATATATATATAAATAATAATAATACATAATATAATATAATAATAATTAATATATACTGGGTTTATTGATAATCTATAAACCTAGAATTATTAATGTAATACTACTGCGACTCGTTATTCATATCTCATTAATTAATAACATATTCTTATCAATAATATTATAATAAATAAATTGATAATAATAATAATAAAATAATAAATTAATAATAATAATGTATGAACTACAAAAAAAAGAGGATAGAAAAAAACTTTCTATATTTACTACACATTACTGATAACCTTTTTTTTTACTTATTTAACCCTTTGAGAATTTGCGAATTCTCGTTCAACTTTCAATCTTTCCGGTCTATCTCAGCTGACCTAGATAGAATTTCCGGGGTGGGTCGTCTCAACCTTGTCAAAAATTCAATTCCTTCAAAACCCAACTTCTGCAAATCTGATCTAGATAGAACCTTCTAACTTTCCTATCTCCTTTCGACGGTTCTCTCGTTCTCCTGTTGACAATATATACTTTCTTGACCTTTTAAACATAAACAAAAAAAATGTCTTTGGAAACTATTAATTCCACCATTTTTCATTTGCGTATATATGGTTTTGGTTTCCTTTTACCTTCGTGTCGAAAATCTCAAGTGAAGGAGACGCAGAAGAGAGCGGAGAAAGAGTAGCATTAAGGAGAGAGAGAAAGTGAAAAGAGGAAAGAGGAAAAAGTTAATAGAAAATACAAGAGGGAAAAAGAGAGAGATAGAGAGAAGATGATCGTCGGATGGGCTCTCTCTCCCTTTAAAATTTAACCCTTTCAGACCATTTATATGTTGAACATTCTCTATATGATTTGAAATATTCAGCACGTATAGACCAGTCGTAGAACCTTTTATTTTTATCCATTATACACTATAATTCAGGTTTGTGAATAAAGCAAGATAAAGTGGAGCCATTGAGTTCTCATACCTACACACCCTATGTACCGGAGTACTCGTAAGAGTCTTTTAATCTATAAACATCTTTCTTTTTATTAAATAAACCTGCGCAGCTCCCTATATATAAGTCTGGATGGTGGGCGTGCTCTTGGTTTCACACCGGCTTTTTTGGATTAGACGTCGAGTCAAAGGCCAAAAGGGCTTATAAACTGTCTCTGCACTTTCAGTTCACTTGACCCTCGACTGCGTTCCAGCGCGATGTTGGTGGCTTTATCTCTTTTCTATAGGTATCCGTGCAGCGGCAGGGCTTGAGAACTTATCACTACGCGTACCACCACCCAAATTTATTAAAGTGAAATGGAATCCAAAACCTTGTAGCACAAGGGGTGCTGTGTCGCGCTATGAGTTTTGTGTTGATCGTCAATTATTAAATGTGTTAGAGTAACAATATCCAGGCTTCTGTTTGTCGCTGTGGTGAACTTTCCTTCTTCGCATTATTCATCATCTACAATTAATATTAAAAGGTTTGTTCTGTGGAAATTCCTCTTGCAAATTTTCCTCATACTCTGTGTGACCTGCTGAATTTAATCTCTCTTCTCTTTAAGCCTGGGTCTTGCTCATTTGTCGTAGTTTTGCGTTAGTTGATGAAATATAACTGATGTGTGCAACACGCCCCTCCTTGAATAGGCTCTGCCCGTGAGTGGTGGTGACACTGTAAAAAAAAAAAAAAAAAAAAAAAAAAAAAATATAATAGGAAAGGGCATCCCTCCACTCTCTTCCATTCTTCATATTTCTAACACCATTTCCTGCCACACCATCTCTAATTCTTTCAATACCGCAACACCAATTGAAATGACCAAAGGTACATAAACAAGCAATTAAGTTCTGCCAATCACGTACATACATTGCTATTCTTAATATAATACACCACCATCACTTTCGCACCATTTATTCTTACACCCACACGCTTCCCTATCGTCATCATACATGCGTCATTCCTCTCCACTATCACCAACACTATATATATTTCACTAACACCTGCCATAGAGCTTCTAAATTAACCCTATCATGCCCTGTTGCAAATCCATAAAACACTATATATGCAATGCATTATTTTAATTAGCTTAACTCTAAGGTGCACGTCATTTTCTCAATACTTTTTTCAACTGGTAAAACGGATTGAATCCAACAAATAAACATGAGAAAAATGAAGCCTCTATGTATCCACTCTAAAGGCACATAAATCTTCTTAAACAACAAAAATTAAATAGAATATCTTAGACAAATACACAATCGAACGCACTCTTTCGCCAAAATAGCAGTTCATAATATATATCTTATCGTATCAATAACACTGCAAGTACAACTACTAATTATTCCTCGCTATAAAATAAAACCAGATACACGTGTAACCTCTATCCTGAACCCCATTACCTTAATAAGGTTGCAATTACCTGCCTTAACTCAACAGACTCCATTTCCCCAATCTGAACTATGCCCTCCATAAACTTTTGTATACAATAACTTCCAAATCCATATCATTCATCATTCAGATTTGCCACGTCCCTGATCATTTCACCGGTCAATGCATTATACCTGCAGATTTACCATTCCTCAATTTCCTCACTCTACCTACCCATTACCTCCTCCATACTAATGACGTGTCATCCCCTCCAAAAATACCTATTCCGTCTGCTTCGCAACCATCAAACCCACACGACATTCACTATACCTCTCATTCTCGCCATATATATATAACCTGACTACTCAATACACACTGTTATCATATATAATATTAAATATATATATATAATATAGATTATATTATATATATATATATTACATATATAATATATATAGTACTATATATATTGGTATAAACTATATATATATATATAATATTATATATTATATTATATATATAATATATATATATGTATATATATATATTATATATATATTAGTTATATATTATATATAATATATATATAATACATAATATAATATATATATATATAATATATATAATTATATTATATAGAAATAATATATATATTATATTAATATATATATATTATATATATTATATATTATATATAATATATATATATATACGGTAAATATATTATAATATATATATATATATACATATGTATATTTAATAATATATAATTATATATTATATATATAATATATAATAAACTATATATATAATATTATATGTCTAATATATTATTTAGAGATGAAACCGAAAATTTATTTCCAAATTCCGCAATGCGAATTTAATGCGAATAAATTTTTTTTAAATTTGCGAAAGTGAATGTGACTGATAATATTTTCCTTACATTTTAAATTCACAATAAGCCATGTGAATGAGGAATATTTTTCTTAGATATTGCGAATGCGAATATTCAATATTGCCATGATGTGCGACTTTTCACTAGGTAATGTGTGGAATATTTGGCTATATGTAAGTGTTAGCCAATAAAAAAGTGAAAGAATTAATAATACATTAATTTCCTATATTTGACAGATGCAGAGCGGAGGACATGTCTATACAACCATTCACCAACCTCATCTCTATTCCCTAATCCTTTTTCCCTTTGAACGCACTTTACAGTCCTGATGATTGAATCTCAACTTGTATACAATCTCAATACTTTATGCTCTTTAGTAATTTAAACCTGTTCTGACTACATTTCCTCATAGATTAGACCAAGGCAACCTTTACAGAGACGTTCCACCGGGCAATCCATTATCTCGAATAGCAAGACCAAGAGTACAAAAGAAGGTTTTAGACAGCCTTT
>JABUQX010053160.1:0-12500 GCA_015478945.1 Trachelipus rathkii
AGAGATATTCTTTTGGGTTAGCTTTTTTGATGCGGTCTTTACCTTGTTTGACCATGATATTACTCGCTTTTTACGTTGCTTATATACCATGGGTAAAGTTTGACCACGGTATTTTTGTGTCCTTACCTTTAGGGACTTGAGCCTTTTTTGTATATTTACGCTTGTTTTGATCCTATGATTATTTCGTCCTAAACCTTGCATAATACAATGGGTGCATTTTGACCAGCTACTGATTATAAGTGCGTTTTTGGTAGTTAATCGAAATATCATGGGTCAAACAAGCAGTAAGAAGTATATAGAATATGTCGTTACGACGTGAGCTGGAGATGGTTGTCGGTAGATACAGTAGAGCTGTGTATCAGTATGATGAGGTATTAGAGAGATAATGCGTAGCAGGTGAGTGCCAGGTGAGTGCCCAAAGTGAGTGCCAATGAGTGCCGAATGGATGTGAGAATGTGATCATGAGTGCCAAGCTAGAGATACATAGTGCAAGTGGAGTTGACATATGCAACTGAGTGCCATATTTGTTCAAACCGCGGTTTATTGCTTAGCTGCCACCATGAGCCTAAGAATGGGCAACTAATATGGGTTGTCTACCATGTACTAGGTTTATAAAGGTATGAGGATTCGAGTTATGGTGTTATTGAATTCTGATCTTCCTACTATGAGTTAGTCTTGTTTTCTAACACTTATGGATCGACACATAATACTATGACTTATAACACACCATTAGCATATGAACTTATACCAACTATGACACTATAGATTAAAACATATACACTTACACTACACGCACACAGATACACTACGTTTACAACTACACACTCGATAGTTTTGATGCCATCAATTTGGATGCTAGCTTTGATTGCTCTCAGCTTGAATGCTCAACTTGATGCCCAGCATAGAATGCCTCTGATTGATGGCTAACATTTGAAGGTTCTTTTTGATGACTCATATTTGAGGGGTGACGTCATCTTTGATACCATCTATATTGACTGATTTATACTGTGTTTGATGTAAATATTTATTGATGCTATGTCTAAGATTAGGGCAACATCATAGAAGAGTTAATATTTAATGTCTTCCCTCTAAGTTATAATTGGAACACCAGGGCGCCGGCATGCGCCTCCGGAAAGAAAAACAGACCGCACTCGGCAGAGTGCGATCGCTCGGGTCCCCACAGCATGGTTATCCACGCGGACGGTTGGGTCCGTTGACGGGGGTTCCACCAGCGCGCGCGTGCGCCCGCAGGCGCATATTCCTGGGGAATGAAAATTATTAATATTATAATTTCATTCATATTTATTTCATACTTAAACATTTCAAAGAATTTCTTCTATTGTTAGAAAGAAAATTAATTCTAAATTTGAGGGAGGAAGTCCAAAAATTCATTTTTAATTTGCATGATTGGTAAAACATTTTTATTAAAACATTTTCGCGAACCTAAACTGTAACTCATTGACTATGTATTTAATCACATATATTTATTAAATTATTTTTTTACTTAATATTTTTTAATTTATAAATTTTTTGAATAAATGTCGCTCCTGTAGAAGAAAAAAATTCCACTATCCTCAGAGTGTCTGATATTTTGGTCATTTTAATTTTTACTACAATTGTACGAAATTTTTATAAAAACGATTACATACGTAAGCAGTACAATCAGGGTAAATTCAGTAGAGGTGTTGACCTAACACCGAAGGGGGTATTAGTATGCTTTTTGTTTTAGACTTGCTTTACTGCTTTATACTCATGTTTTATTTTTCTGCTTGTAACTACATGTTTTAACTTGGCTTTAACTCATATGGTTTTACCTGCTTTAAACTCATATATTTATTAACATTACATACGCTTAAAGCAGTAATCAGTAAATCAATGGAAGGTGTGCGTAGTCAAATAGGCTTAGTATGCTTTTGTTATATGCTTTAGTGCTTTAACTCATGTTTACTGCTTTAACAAAGAATGTTTGACGGTTCGCAAATCACGCAATTTATTAACTTACACTATTAAAGCAGTAATCACGTAAATCAATAGAGGTTGTGACTTTACACCAAGGGGGGATTAGTATGCTTTTGTTTTAATGTTTTACTGCTTTAAAACTTTCTGCTTTACTGCTTAACTTTCTGCTTTACTGCTTTAACTTTCTGCTTTACTGTTTTACTATACTGTTTAACTGTTTTAACTCATATATTTATTTAAAATATGTTTTTTTATTTTGTCTTAACGCTTTTAATTCTTTTTATTTTATTTATTATTAATATATTTTGTAATTATTTTTTATTTTATTTTTATTATTTTTTTATTATTTTTATTATTTTATTTTTTATTATTTAAGACTTAGTGTTTTTACTTCATGCTATTGTTATTATTTAGAACACACACGTTCACTATGAACTTATACCACATTCACTTGAACTTATACACAAAACTTATATGCCATTATTTTTACCCATAGACACTTAATTTTACAGCTTTACAACGGGGTCACATCACAACGCTCACAACACACACACACATTACACTTATACCAATTACTATGAAATTATACACACATATCATATGAAACTTACAATTTAGCATAGATCACTTACATTTAGCACTTATACAACCGACACACAACACGCACACAACAACACACACATTCCAAGTTGTTGTATTCATTGTGTGTGTAGATGTCGATTTACTTAGCAGACCGCTAGAATTTACTTACACTCACACAGGAGGATTTACTTTAACGACAAGCAGTGCATTTAGCTCCTGAACTATGACGTATTAATAGTTAATTAGAGAGTGTTGTATGTTTTATAAATTAACACAGTGTGTGTGTGATATTATCATTCAGAGTATATACTTAGAAATCATAGTGGTTCATGTTAAATACTTCTATAATAACTAATTCTATATTTTGAGTCCAACAGAATTGTGTTTGATTTGTTAACTACTGTTTCGTTTATAAATTATGGAGAAGTAGTGTAAGATTTTAAAATAACGTTTTATCTAAAATTTTATGAAATTTTTATTAAAACATATATTTTACGTACCTTAAAGCATTAAATCAGTAAGGTCACACGCCTAGCACCAGGACTTTATTATATTCTTTGCGTTTATATGTTTCTATTGCTTTACTGCTAAAGATAAATTTATTTTATTAAGTGTAGTTACTTTTAAGATTGTTTTATTGTAAAGAATGAATAACATTTTCACTTACTTTATTTATTCGCTTCTTAATTGCCTAAAAATATTTACAAAAGTTTTTTAAGATTTCATTCAGGAAATTCAATGGAATGTCTTGAATTAATATAACATCGTCGTTTCCAACTAAGAGCGAGCGGTCAGAAGCATTGGCATCCATCACGAGAAACAACAAATAAGCCGCACTCCATTACAGATAGAGACTGATAATCTTCTCTGTAAAATGGTGTTTGAATAATATCACTTAGGCCTAAAATTTAGGATGTGATCCTTTTTTGTAATCCCGGGCAGCGATTTAGACCTAATTCCAGGTCAAATAATAATTTCAAACTGCCCTTTTCTTGTAAAATGTGGTGCAAATAACTACGTTAGGGTAAATTTGTCTTAATTTAGGATAAGCCTTTTTGTAATCCTAGGCTGATTTGAAAGCCTAATACAGGTCAAAAGGTTAATTCCGCCAGTATAGACACAGAAATAGAGAATCAATGTTATTATTCTGTTATAGCATAGTAATATTTAAAACTAAAACATGCTGGATCGGTAAGATCTTTAATCAGTCAAGAGAGGAAATGTTACCTTTTCTTGTGAGTGGCCGATAATCCTTATCTCTAAATATGAATCGTATGTGATTGGTCGAGAATTATTTTTATCGCTTTTTGGGTTTTAACTGTATGTAAATACATGTTTTTTCATATCTGAACTTATCTGTGGATTGATGAAAATTTATTGGAGGATGCGTGTTTAGATCTCAAAACTCGCATTTGTTTAAAATCTACTCGTTTTTAGGCTCTTAAGCGGTGCACAAGTTCTCTGGTTTGTATAAAGTGTTCTATTTTCACTAAGTGTATATCATGAACCACCTTAACATGTATCCTCAATACAAGACATTATCCAGTGGGAAATCAAGATCACAGGAAGTAGGGTTTCATTCTTATATAAAAGAAAACCCGATGGATTTTGAATTTTTCAAGTGGTGCTAAACCCAATCAACTGTTATAGATACAAGCGTATTTTGTGAGTCAGATGAATACTTTGTATATGTAATCCAAAGTGTGGAGTGGCTTAGCAGAATACTTTAACGCAAGTCAACTTTTAAACTGGACGAAAGACAGTTTATTTAGCCTGTGCGAAGAAACCGGATAAGCAAACTTACTCTAATCATTTTATAAACTGCAAAACATAAATAGTTTTGGAAGTTAGATTATGGGAGAGAAATATTGAAACAGCCGCATTTGAACCTACAATCATTTGGATTCTACATTTCAAGCCTAGCGCAGATGAAATATATGTTAGAGGTACGTAAGCGAATGTTAATACAGATGAAGAAGACAAATGTGTTATCTAATTACGTAACCGTAATTCATTACATGTTATCCCAAGCATACTACGCATTTAAGAAAACCTGATCGATGATCCTACGGTTATCATAGACGCTTCTAAGTTACTTTAGACGTAAGAAATTCATTTATCTTCTTTAAAAACAAATGGCAAGTAAGTATTTATGCAGGTGACCGATGTAAATATACTATGATATCTGAACGGGAACTTTTTTAGTAATGTGTTAACTGAAGGTATTACTGAGACACGAAACTATATCATCGATAATGATATAAATGATTGGCATATTTGCAAAAAGATTTAGAGAATTTTAATATAAATAATCATAAACATTATGTGTAAAATGTATGTGGAAGTGTTTATAATAATATTCCTGTATTATATTTAATGTGAACTTTATAAAATCATTGTAAATATATTTAACACTCTTGTATTTATATTATTATATATATATATATATTATATATATATATATATTAATATATATATATTATATATATATATATTAATATATATTATATATATTATTATAAATCATCATTTGTAAGGTTAATGATTTATTAATTTCTAATTATATAGTAAAGTTTTTTTATTATCTTATTTTTTACTTTCTTAAATAAATATTTACATGTATGTTAAGAGTTTAAATAAACGAGCCCAGGTTAGGATATGGAAAAAACATGTTTTTTACATACGTAAAACCAAACATAAAATTATTCTCGACCAATCACATACGAGTTCATATAGAGATAAGGATTATCCCGACGCACAAGAAAGGTAAACATTTCATTCTTACCTGCTTCAAGGATCTTACCGATCCAGCATGTTTTCAGTTTTGAAATATATTTTTAAAATAATATAAGATGTGATTCTCGATTCTTGTCTATAATGGAATTACCTTATGACCTGGTATTAGGCTTAAATCAACCTGGGATACAAAAAGGCTTATCCTAAATTTAAGACTAAATTCTATGGCCTAACGTAAGTTATTGCACCACATTTTCAGAAAAGGTCAGTTTGAAAATAGTAATTTTTGACTGGAATTAGGTCTAAATTTCGCCCCGGGATCAAAAAGGATTATCCTAATTTTAGGCTTGAAGTAGTTATTTCAACACTTTTTACAGAGAGAGGTCAGTTTCGTATTAGTAAGGAGTGCGGGTTGTTGTGTTTTTCGTGATGGATTGCCAATGTACATAGATAATAATCAAATAATAATAATAAGAAAATCCGAATTATTTAAAAAAACTTTGAAATATTTTTAGTTTACATCGAGCGGATAATATAAATGTAAGTGAATAATTGTTAATTTTATAAATAAGAACTTAAAAAGATTTAAATAAAATTAAATGTTATGTTAGCAGTAAGTCAATAGAACTAAACGTGGCATAGCTTGTTGTAGAGGGGTGCTAGGGGCTGATTACTGATTTATTGCTTTAAGGTTCGTAAAATATATGTTTTTTAATAATAATTTCATAAAATTTTAGTAAAAGTTATTTAAATAAAACTTGATAGTTATAAAATTTATAAACAAAAAGTATTAACAGTTAATAATAATTTCTTTGTTCAAAGATAATGATTGATTTATTATAGAAGTTTTAAGAAACTTTGAAATAATTTTAGTTATATTTGAATGAGTAATATAAATGTACGTGTTTAATTAAAACATAAAATGTTTTAATAAATTATACGTTATATGTGTAAGTAAATCTGCGTGTGTAAGTAAATCTGTGTGTGAGTGTAAGTAAATCTGCGTGTGTAAGTAAATCTGTGTGTGAGTGTGTGTGTGTGTGTGTGTGCGTGTGTGTGTGTGTATGAGTGTAATGTATGTGTGTATGGGTAGTGTAAGTGTCATAGTGAATGTGTGTATAAGTGTCATAGTGTATGTGTGTATATGTGTATGTGTGTGTGTGTGTGTGTGTGTGTGTGTGTGCGTGTGTGTGTGACCGCGTGTGTATAAGTGTAAATGTAAGTGTCTATGGGTAAAAGTAAGTGGCATAGTGAATGTGTGTATAAGTGTCATAGTGAATGTGTGTATAGTGTCATAGTGAATGTGTGTTTTAAATAATAAGCAATAAAGGCAATGAAAAAAATAAAAAAAAGTATAAAAAAAAAAATAAAATAAAAAAAAAAAATAAAAATAATAAAAATAAAATAATAAAAATAATAAAAATAATAAAATAAATAAATAAATAAAAGTATTAAAACAACTAAAACATATGTTAATAATAATGAGTTAAAACAGTTAACAGCGGAGTTAAAACAGTAAAGCAGAAGTTAAAGCAGTAAAGCAGAAAGTTAAAGGCAGTAAAGAGAAAGGTTAAAGGCAGTAAAACAGTAGAAACAAAAGCAATACTATCCCGTTGGGTTAGGTCCACCTCTATTGATTTTTAACTGATTTACAGTGCTTTAGAAGGTATGTAAATGTTAATAAATATATGCGTTAAAGAGTAAAACATATGAGTTAAAGCAGAAAACATGAGTTAAAGGAGCAGTAAAGCAGTAAAACAACAGCATACTAATCCCTTTGTTGCAGGTCAACAACCTCTTTGATTTACTGATTTACTGGCTTTAAGGTATGTAATGTTATAAATATATGAGTTAAGCAGTTAAAACATATGAGTTGAAGCAGTTAAACATGAGTTAAAGCAGTAAACATGAGTTTAAGCAGTAAAACAGTAAAAAAAAGCATACTAATATCCTTGGTGTTAGGTACACTCTATTGATTTTATGATTTACTGTTTAAGGTATGTAATGTTTTTAATAAAATTTTCGTACCATTGTAGTAAAATTAATGATTATATAATCAAGCACTGCTGGATTTTTTTCTTCTACCTCAATTTTTAAAAATTTAATAAATTAAAAGTATTAAGTAAAAAAATAATGTTTAAATAATATACATGTGTTAATAATAGGTCTGTAATGAGTTACATTTTTAGGTTCGAAAATGTTTTTTTATAAAAATGTTTAAGTATGAAATAAAAATGAATGACTGCTAGTATATTTGAAAAGAAATTCTTTGAAATGTTTAAGTTGAAATAAAAATGAATGACTTATAGTAAATATATTTTCATTTCCGCAGGAATATTGCGCCTGGGGCGCAACGCGGCGGGCGGAAGCGGCGCGGGGATCGTGGCGGCGGGGGAAGCGCGGATTCGCACTGCGGGTTGCGGGGCTGTTTTTGTCTTTGCGCGGAAGGCGCATGCGGCGCCCTGGTGTTCCAATTATGAACTAGGGGAAGACATTAATATTACTCTGTTCTATGCTGTGGCGTAGAGATGAGCTCACAAGGTTGATTTCATTAAGAAATGATCATCAATATAAGATGGTAATCAAGATAAACGTCATCAAGATGATCAATCAAAATGAACCATTCAAAGTTGAAGGCATCAATGCTGAGGCATTTATGCAGGCATCAAGTTGAGGCATCAAGTGGAGGCATCAAAGCTGAGGCATCAGAGTTGGGCACCAAAATATCGAGTGTGTGAGTGTAAACGTAAGTGTATCTGTGTGTGGGCGTGAGTGTAAGTGTATATGGTTTAATGTAAGTGTCCATAGTGTGTATAAGTGTCATAGTGAATGTGTGATATAAGTGTCGTAGTGTGTTTAAGTGTTAGAAAAAGACTAATCATAGTAGGAAGCATCTAGAACTTGTAATATAATCCAATCGAATCCTATACTTATAAGCTAGGGGTAGAACCATATTAGGGCTATTCTAGGCTCAGGGGAGGCTAGAAAAAGGCTTGAAAAAAGTGGCACTCAGTTGGCATTATGTGGCACTCATTGCACTATGTGGCATCACTTGGACTCTTGGCACTTCATTGGACTCATTGGCATACATTGGCACTCACTTGGCACTCACTGGCACTCACCTGGCACTCATACTAATACTCATAGAACAATAATAGAACATCACTAGATACTTCTTACGGTGATTGGGAACCATCAAAGCCTAACAAGTTAGCGTGGGTCAAATTTTACCCATGTATATGGCAAGGGTTAAGGACGAAACTAATCATGGTCAAACAAGGTTTAGGATATCAAAAAAAGGGCTAAGTCCTAAAGAAGACAAAAATTACCGTGGCTCAAATTTGAGCCCATTGGTAATTTTTATGGCAAGGTAAAGCGTTATATCATGGTCAACAAGGTAAAGACATCAAAATAGGGCTAAGCACCAAAGGGAAGCCAAAAATTACCGTGGGCCAAAAATGACTCATGGAAGACGGTAAGGTCAAAGGCGAAATATCATGGTCAACAAGGTAAAGACATCAAAAATAGGGCTAAGCCTAAAGGAAGATAAAAATTACCGTGGGCAAAAAATGACACATGGAAGACCAAAGGGTTGGTTCGAAAATTACGTGGGAAAAAGTGAGCGCATGGATAGACCAAAGGGTAGCCAAATTAGTGGGCCAAAATTAGACCACGGAAGACCAAAATTTTACCGTGGGCTAAAAATGACCCATGGAAGAATAAGGGTTGGTCGAAAATTAGGGTTGAGCCAAAATTTACCATGGAGACCAAAGGGTCCCCAAAAATTACGCCGTGGGCCAAAAATTGAGCGCATGAAGACAAAGGGTAGCAAAATTACCGTGGGCAAAAAATGACCCATGGAAGATCAAAGGTTGGGTCGGAAATATTTTATGGTCAAACAAGGTAAGACTATAAAAAGGGCTAAGCCTAAAGGAAGATCAAAATTACCGTGGGCAAAAATGACCCATGGTCGAAAAATTTAGGGGGCGTAAAATATGGGGGGGTAATACGTACATAAAACGGTTGCTGACGGCAACGTTTGGCGCAACTTCTTCGAAGGGTTGCAAATTAGGGTTGCGAAAAATTAAGGTTGCAACAAAATTAGGCTTGCAAAAATTTGGGTTTCTCAAAAATTTTGGGTCTCAAAAATTAGGGTTCTCAAAATTAGGGTTCTCAAAAAAATTAGGGTTGCAAAAAAATTTGGGTTCTCAAAAAATCGACTTCCCCTAAAGGACAAGGGTAGGTAAAAATTTGGGCGCAAAAATGCCGCATGGAAGACAAAGGGTTGTCGAAAAAAATGTGTTAAGGCCAAAAAGGTACGGCCCAAAAGGTCAAAGGTCAGGTAAAATTTGAGGCTCAAAAAAGGTTCGCGGTGCAGAAAGGTCAAAAAGGGTCAGGTAAAAATTCGTTGTCCAGTTTCCCCTTCCTACTACTAGCATGGGCGAGCGTCATACATGCTGAAGACTTTGTGTTTGTCAAACGTCACAATAATTATGATTGCGTATCAAGCTCTCTGGGTTAAAAAGATTGATCAGTAAAAGTTAGAAGAATAATCTTAGGGCATTTATCCAACGGAAAAAGCATGCAGGTAGTAATTTGAGGCAAGTGAACAAGCGTCCATTTTAAGCAGAGATTTTAGAAGAACAGTAAAAATTATTGGAATGACAGAAGAATGAAAATGGCTATTACTTTCTTCTGAGTTGCATCTTCACCATATAGGAATATATTATTAGTAATTTAATGCTGAGATAGTCATGGTCGATTATAGACAGATTTTAGAGTTAATAAGTTTTCAGGACACATATTAAACTGGATTAAACTTTTATATTATATTAAACGAGCGATGTCTTAAAATTCGAGATCAATAGAATTCCTTAATGCTGTTGTTTCATAGGTACGTTTTAATGTTTTTGCCAAAATGATCAATTGTTTTTCTGCTTACATACACTAGGCTGACATCCTTGCTTGCTGCAATTTACTTAGACTGATTCCTGATATTGAAAACATTTGAACAAGTGACATTCACTACTTTCATTTAAAGCTTTTTGACATTAGAAAAAAACTTGTATTTTTCTGTGTGTAAGAATATTGGACTATATTGAAGGAATTATGCAGCATATAGTATATATAGCTATATATATATTTATATATATATATATATATATATAATATTATATCTATTATATTTATTAATATATATATATATATATATATATATATAATATTATATATATATTATATATATTATATTATATATATATATATATATATATATATATCTTTATATATATATATATATATATATATATATATATATATAATATATAATTATATAATATATTATATATAATATATATATATTATATATATATTATATATATAGTATATATATATAATATATATTATATATATATATATATATAATTATTATATATATAATATATATATAATATTATATATATATATATATACTGATATTTATATATATTATCGTCAAAAATAATGCATATATATTTATATAAATATATATATATAATATCTATATATATATATATATATATATATATATATAATATATAATATTATATATTATATATAAATATAATATTACTCGTCAAAATACATGCACAGTAGGGTAAATGTAACTCGTAGAAATGGAAGGTTCCTAGCCCCATGAAACCCACACCAAGACAGACGAGGCATCAGTGTACTATGTAACCACCCGCAGATAATTTGGGCTGTAGTATTGGGGCCATCACAGGATAATTTCAGGAAACATAAACAACGTACTGGGAGAGGTGAGAATAGGTTATGGCGGGGGTATAATTCGAGCGAGGGATCATTCACACACGAAGGCGATAAACAGGGAGAGGATAGTGCGTCAACTGTCAAGAGATCATTGCGTGCAGATAACAACACTCCGCGAAGGACAGCGGGTACCGGGCAGCTTGGGTCGACGGTTCTGTGTAGCGCACAACGATTGCACGGGTTGTCCAACGGTAACCAGGAAAATCTGACAGGATGATCGCCGCGAGGACAGGTAGGGCCCAGGGCCACGACACGTCCGTGGAGACGATTTATAGGTCTGCGCGCATTACCGAGAGCGATCATGGCAGGGGACATTTGCAGATAAGATGGGGGAGGTACACAACATCAGGGGTAAAGTGAACAATAGAGTGCGTCCTACGCTTGTGGAACATAATTACCGGCCGGAGGTCTGCATAGGCCACTGCACCCAGCGCACATGAAGGCGCGATTTTGGCGCTTTGCCGAGGAAGACATATCCATTGAACGGTTGACGATTGGTCAAGGTGGCTCTTTAGGATGAGTTGAAGAGTTGTGTTTCTGTACTCTCGTAATGAGCAAGGTACGAGTGCACACTAGCAGTAGTATTACGCGATCGGTACACAGAACGACGAGAGGTTGGTCAGCAATGCAGTTGAATGTGCTGCAGATGCCGACGCGTGTTGGAGGTTTGGTGTGATTAGTGGTGGTGGTTAGCGATGAAGGCATATCTCTATTTTATAGTGTGGCTCCGGTCGAGGTCAACTCTTACAGTCTTCAGCTAAGGTATAATCAGAGACTCTCGAACCTTTGTCGGATAATGGATGCCGCTCTAGCATCGGTGAACTGTTCATCCTCATCTATCGATCTCACAAGGCCCAAATGTGTGAAGACTACGTTAGGGACGGTTCAAATTACGGCGTTGGAGTGGCCAGCATAGATAGTCCGGACCTCAATCCAATTGAACATTTGTGGGATAGTTCGCTCGAGTCGATCCGACAGCTGCAACCCGATCCCACGGACCCTCTTACCTGCGACAGCACTAGCACGACGGATGGGATCAATCAACGTGTCCCAGTAGACATTCGTTTCACAGGTCATGCGAGAGCATGCAGGACGGTGTCAGGGGCAGTCATCGTGCAGAAGGGGAGGATCACTCACACGTAATTGAGAAGGACCAACAGTCGTAGCCTGTCGCAGTACGTACGGCGAACATTGTGTGTTTGGCGCGCGACCTATTTCCGACCCTACTGCGAGACCCTTTTGCTGCACCTTGGCCTCACACTCTATCAACAGGCATGAGGTGTTGATATATAGAGTGAATACCACATTTATTGTCATTGTCCAATAAAGTGTCCTTGGCTCTTCACTTTATTCTACCCTTCCTCGCCGACCTCGTGGTGCGTTAGGTTGAAGAGTAAGTATAATATAATCTAGTC
>JABUQX010053160.1:22500-30000 GCA_015478945.1 Trachelipus rathkii
AGTAGTCGCTCATCCAATATAGTGAGTGAGTACCTCACTACTAGTATATAATAATGATAATATATATATTAGATATTATATATATATCCCCGCCTGCCTAGTGAGCATATGCGATACTAATCTCTCAGTGAGGGTGGGTGAGTAGTATAAAATAGAGTAGAATATATATATATGACATAGATGGACTACTTATCTAATTATCATATCATCACATATTCATCATCATAGTGAGTGAGTGACTCACGTATATTATTAGGTATATAGTAGTAGTAATATATTGTATAACACTACTATTATAATACATATATAAATAGTGTGTGTGTATCTATTAATTTTTTTTTCTCACTTTAATATTTATTTATTTGAGCTGCTATCATGAGTGCGTCAATTAATCTTCACTTTTTATTTGATTTTTTAACTATTTTTTTAAACATTGTTTATATTTACTAATATACTTCATTGGATGTATTCAACGTGACTCTCTCTTATTCTGTATTTTTCCTTGTAAACTGTAATAAGAAATAATACTTAATAATTAAGTTAAAGTTTTAATTCTGTAAATTAAAAATTTGTTTAACAAATATTTTAAAAAATCCATCCACACATATATACTTCATATATATGTGAGTGTGGTGTTAATATATAATACTCACATAAATATAGAGATGTCGAGAAGTGAGTGTTATGCTATATATATATAGAGTACAACTCATTTACGTATGTGAGTGCTATCAGTTATTAAGTGCCCACTAACTAACCCTACTAATACCATAATATAATATAGAATAATATAATAATGATTTATACATATATTGAGTTCACTATATATATATACTATAGAATTATGCACAGGATAACGATATGAGGGGTATAGTATTAGATAGTATTTTACAACACAATATAAATATAAATAACGTTAATGAGTGAGTGTATAGAGATGATTATATAGTAGATACAATAAGAGTCATTAATACATATTTGAGTGTGATATAGCAGTAGTCACTCATCATCTACTACGTAGTGTTGTGTAATAATTAAGCTAATAGTATGAGTAGTCACTACCTCATATGATATATCAGCATATGAGTATATCATCTCTTCAGTGAGTAGGCATAATGAGTGGACTTATGCGATAGTAGCTATGCTGTGACGTATATATTATCATTATTGAGAGATTGAGTACAGCAGCGTCCGTTACAGACTGGATGAAACGGGACCTTATATTCAGAGCTCACTATTATCAATTATCATCACGTGAGTGTCGAGCGCTTAGTTGTCTCTATCTAACTCTCATTCATCTATATAGTAGTCCAACAACTTGGCACAAACTTAATACACTTATCAATTTAAAAAAGATAAACAAAATATATACCTCTCCTCCACAACAATAATTTCAAGCACTTAATTACTATTAATAAATTCCTATTTATGCAATTTTTTGATTTTTTTTTTTTTAAACAAATTAAATAAATATAGACTTATCATGTTCATTCCATCAATTCCTTTAGAAATTCCTTTAAGGCTGTGGAGCCCAGCACTCATCACTCCCTTACATTCCTTCCTATACTACCACTACTACTACTACTACTACACTACTATACTACTACTACTACTACTAACTACTACTAACTAATAATAATAATAATATAATAATAATAATAATTCATAATAATAATAATAACAAATAATAATTTTTATTATTATTATTACTTATTATTATTATTATTATATTATTACTATTATTATTATTATTATTATTCATTATTATTATTATTATTATTTATTATTATTATTATTATTATTTCTTTTATTATTATCAGTTTATTATTTCTATTCTTATTATTTTTTTATTATTATTGTTATATTTCTAAAAAATACTCTATTTTTTTATTTTCAGGCAAACTTCTTATCATACTTACTAAAATTGATATCGTTTTATTTCATTAATCTTAAATCCTAAACCCAATTTCTTTAAATTTAAATTTAATTAATACTTTTATTATTTTTTTATCTCAAATGTACACAACCGCTGTTGTTTTCAATTATTTTCCCCTTCCTAATGTATATCATTAAATTTTTTATTTATTACTTAAACTAAATTTTCAATTTCAAACATTTAATTATTCTTGTTTATACATCTGAATTTGCCTACTTTTGATATAAATTATTTCTTATTATTATAATTATGAAATATTAAAAATCTTTCAGAACGTGCAATTTCGATTATTGTTGTTATTATTATTATTGTTTATTATTGATTATTATTATTTTTATTACTTTATTTATTCTTATTATCATTATCTATTATTATTAATTATTATATTTATTATTAATTTTTAATCCCCAAATAAAATTTTTTTAATATATCAATTTTATACCAATTCATATTTTATATTCCTTCTCATCATACCAACCTCTTAATCCCTATACTATCTACACACATTCATAATACACACTCACAACCTCACACTTACACCATAAACTAAAACATAAACACATTTAAAATATTTTTTTAAATTATTTGAAACCTTAAAATGTAATTATAAAGTACTTACATAAATGTTTACCGTACATATATTAGAAAAAATATTATTTTTTTGCTTTTATTTTCCATTTTTTTTTTTTTTTTTTTTTTTTTCTTATCTTTTTTTTTCCTTTCTCAATTTTATTATTATTTTAAAAAAAATGAATTAGACATATACTATTATTAAAATCAAATAAACATTATGAAATTTTAATTTTAAATATTTCTTAATAAATGTTCTTCTTATATATTTATATATATATATTATATATATATTATATAATATATTTATTCCATATATAATATATATATATATATATATATATATATATATATATATATATATATATATATATATATATATATATATATATAATATATTTTATCTGTAAGATTCATCTTTAAATTTAAGGGAAAGAGACACACTCCTACCTAGGTCTACTCACCTGCAACTAAGTGACACCCCATAAATTTTAAAATAGTCAGTTCATTGGAAATGTTGGAAGAGAAGGTGGGGGACGGAAGAAGAGAGGAGGATGTATTGTTGCTGATTGGAGATTCCAATGCAAGAGTTGGGAAGAGAAGAGATTTGAATGGTGGGACAGTATGGAGATGAGGTAAGGAATATTGAAAGTGAGATGTTGACTGAATTCTGTTTATGGAAGAGAATGAAGATCATGAAAGCATTTTCCAACAGAGGGAGTCACATACTTTCACAAGATATAGATGTAACAATATCACGAGAAAATTCGATCAGAGATCTATTCTAGACTAAATAATATTTTCTGATAATAAGCTAATAAGGAGTGTGAAAGTGATACCCAGAGTAACAATAGATTCGGATCATAGATTGTTGATGGCGGACATGGAGTTGAATGAAGACAGAAAATTTGCAGAGTAAAGAAAAGAGGAATGTGGTTAAAGTGGATCACTGATGGAGTGTGACAGGAAAAAGGAACATATTGAAAAAATAAGTGAGGATCTAGAACAATTAGAGGGAGAAGAAGAGACTTGGAAGGTACAAGAAACGGTAAGAAGTGTAGCAGAAGATACCCTGGGTAAAAGATGGGTAGGAGGAACGAGAAAATTCAAACGAGGTGGTGGACTGAAGAAATGAAGGAGACAATAAAGAGCTAAGCAGTATTAATGAGAAAGTGGTTGAAAAACACAACTGTACAGACAAGGGCTTAGTATGTGGAGACTAAAAATAAGGCAGAGAGAATGAAAAGAAGAGTAAAAGAGGAGGCAACAAAGAGAGAGGCGGAAGAAAGGATAGAAGATGTGAGGGAAGAAAGGAAGATGATTTTTAGACCGGCATAAAAGTATAGAGGATCAAAGAGGAAAGTATGCAATATCAAGGATAAGCTTTGGTGAGATCAACAGACATAAACAGGAGATGGACGGAATGCTTCAGAGAACTGCTAAATGTGAATGAACAGGTGGAGGAGGGGGAGAAGAGATAGTAAAAGGAGGGGAGGAAGAGGAGGGTGAGGAGATCACTATGGAGGAGTTGGAGATTGCTCTCAGAGCGATGAAGAGCGGTAAGGCACAGGAAGAAGATGGAATACCCATAGAACTAATAAAAAAGGGAAGAGAGAAAAAGAAAGAAGTAATTCTGAAATTGTTAAATAGGTTTTGGAATGAGAGCAAGGTACCAGAAGAGTAGGGTTAGTCAATTATAGTTCCAATATATATGAGGGAAAAGGAGGTACAGTAGACTGTAAAAAACTAGAGGGGAATTTCCTTGTTGGACCACTTGGCAAAAACATATGAGAGAATACCAGAGAGAAGGCTGAGAATGGTAGTAGAGCCCAGACTGAGGGAAGAGCAGCACGGATATAGAAAGAACAGAAGCAAGAAGCCTTAAAAATTACGTCAGAAAAAGGTATGGGATTATAACACAGGCCTGCATTTGAAAAAAAAATTCTGTTCCTGGGGTTTTTCTTGAAGTGATGTTTTCCCCCCCCTAAAAAAAAACGGGAAAAGAAAAAATTTTATGGGGTTTTTTTTCTCTAAATTGAAATATGACATTCATTTTGCTCAATCAGGTCTGGTTTTTGAGATACAGCGCACTACTTTTTTTTTTAGAAATTTGGTAATTTTAAGAAAAATTCGTTATTTATATCAAGTTATTTAATAATTACAATTCTTGTAAACTAGGAAAAAAATAAATACCGATCAATTCGAGTTTTCCTTTAATTAATTTTAAACTTACAGACTACTTATGAGCCTACCCAAGACGTGCAAGAAACTATTTTCCAAGAAACGAAGTCCTTGATGATTTCCGTTTGTGAAGCGATGTTGGTTTGTCGCATTTAAGACACCAGCAATAGTCAGCTAACATGTTGATGTCCCAAGCTCCTTGATATTTGTTTCCATCGTCTTTAAATGTCCTTTGGTGGAAATCTTCACCCTTGTTCCTCGCTGGTATCTCCACAGTTTGCGGGACAAAAAGTTCAAGATGTTGATGGAGAAAATGCATTTTTATCGACATGCGAGCTCCATTTCTTTCGAAGCTTTCATACAGCTCATTTACATGTGAGATATATTCTGAGCTTCTTTTATTTCCCAGAAAACCGTCAATTACTTTACTAAACGATCGCCATGCATCTTGTTCACTGGCTTCCATATTGGTGTAAAAATGCTTGTCCTTTAACAGAGTTTTAATTTGGGGACCGTCAAATATGCCTGCATGGAGCATTGCATCACTGATGTGTGGGAATTTTTGCGTAGATACTTAAAAGCTTGGCCTTCTTTATTCAGTGCTTTGACAAAGTTCTTCATCAGGCCAAGCTTTATATGAAGAGGAGGCAGTAAAACATTTTTGGGAGGACTAGAGGTTCAGCTACCACGTTGTGGCAGCCAATTTGGAATGTCTCTCGAGCTGGCCAATTTTTTTGCTTATAGTGAAGACTATCAGCACGGCTATCCCATAGACACATGAAGCAAGGATATTTTGTGTAGCCTCCTTGCATCCCAAAAAGAAGGCACACAACCTGAAAGAAAGGATTAATTCTTAAATACATTAAATTTAGTAAATTAAAATTGAAAACTGTCTTTATGCTTGCATATTAATGTACATGGTTTCTAAGAATTTATATTTTTTTCATAGGTAATTTTTTTAAAAATGAAGATTTATAATGACAAGAAAAAACTGGGAAATATATCTTACCTTGAGATCACCACATATTAACCAGTTGTGGTTAGAGTACTTGATTGTATTAATCAATACTTCCATATTTTTGTAGCTTTCTGTTAACTGAACTGAATGGGCAATAGGTAAGGATGCCATTTTATTGCCAATATTTAAGAGTACTGCCTTCAAGCTTTTGCTAGAAGAATCAATGAAGAGCCTCCATTCACTTGGTTGGTAAGGAACGCCAAGTCCCTCAATTAAACCTTTTACATCATTGCAATACACTAAATAGCTGCAAGAAGCAACTGCAAAGAACTTTCGAAACTCTTTGTCTCTATTTCTGAACCAAAAGTATGTAGTTTCTTGAGAGAGGAGGTTGTTCTCACTAAGACGGGATGCAGGAAGCTTTGCCTTCTCTTTAGAAAGACCAAGATCTCTAGTCAAGTCATTTAATTTACTTTGAGTGAGTGGTCTTGGCGAAGTGTTTGTAGACGTAGGCTGATATGTCACTGAAGTGTCAGTGTCATCCACTTCTATATCTTCTATATTGTCTTGTAGCTTAGTATTTTCAGGTGGAGAAGGAACTGGAACTCCTGGACCATGTGGTTGTGGTTTAATGGCAGAAGGAACATCAGGTTAGACTACAGTGTGCTTGTTCTTCTTATTGATACCTGAAAAAAGGTTTCGCCTACTTAATTTACATAATATTAATTCACTCGACCCTCGTTTCCACACTTTTATACACAATTTTCATACCAGGAAAATTTACCAATTTTAAATACAATCAATTATATTTTATATACAATTTTTAAGACCATATATATATATATTATAGTATATATATATTATATTATATATATATATATAATATATATCTATTATATATATATATATATTATTATAATATATAATAATCTTATATATATATAATATATATATGATATATATATATAATATATTATATATATATATATATATATATATATATTATATATATATATATATATAAATATATAAGATATATATATATATATATATATATATATATATATATATATATATATATATATATATATATATATATATATATATATATATAATATATAAAGAAATATATATATATATATATATAATATATAATTTTCAATATATCGATAAATGACGATATATTTATTTCTCGATACTTATTCAAATTATCGATTTAATTATATATTTAATATATATATATAATATAATATATATAATACCTATATATATAATATATATACAATTTAAACCACAATTTCTCTACAGAATAATACACCTATTTTATACACAATTACAATGTAAATAGGCTTTACCAAAAGATCTTTTTTATAAACCTATTTCTAGATTTGTAGGACTATATTTTCGTAAAAGTAGTTATCTCACTTTGAAGATTTGTCATTGCAAAATAAGCGTCTGTAAATATGGTCTTTGCTTCTCTTCTCAGCCCATAGGTCAGCTAAATGACAAAACAAGTTCGTTTGCCCTCACTCCAGCGCTTAGAATATGATACCAGGCTTGTGCCAGCAATTATGCAGGGGCAAAGGTTTTGTAATTGATTCCTAGCTTTAATTCCATAAATATGCATTGTAAATGGAACTTTACTACGGCGTTATAGTGCATTGGCTGTGTCACTAAAGTTTACTTTGCCAAACACATAACAAATAATCTATACAGACTGTTTCTTAAAATTTCTGACTTGGAGTTTTATGAATATGAATTGTATGAATGAATGAACTAGATATATTTGGATTATAAAAAATTCACAAGATAAATAAGCATGTAATGCAAATTTGGATTTAAAAACTGTTCGTTG
>JABUQX010053161.1:0-22500 GCA_015478945.1 Trachelipus rathkii
CATTCAGTAAAGTAGGAAGATATAGCGAGATGAATGAGTTATAGTACAGGATAATGATTATTCAATTTGAGATATGTATCTCGAAGATATGTCGTTCGTAGTTTGTTCGATTTTTTTATGGGCAGCGAGTGAGATATAGCGCAAAGGATTGAAGGATTTTAATTTGTTCTTTTAGGTACTGGAAGATTATTAAATAAGTGTATATTAGGTTTTCTCTTTTTCCTTTAGGTATAAACTCAAATAAATAATGATTTTAACTCATACAGATAATGTTAAATTGGGTGAATTGGCTTTGAGTCCTGTGATACTCAAAAAAAAAGAAAGATTTAAATGTGGATATATTAAATATATTTATCTACAGTCGAGATCCTGAATAGTATACCTATCAGGAATAAAGCTAATAACATACTAGTATATAATATATATATATAAACGTAACATAACTATGTGTTTAACATAGTATAAAAACTAACAAAATTGCGATAGAGCTCTCTGTATATATATATAAGCTTATTATTTTAATGGATTCAAGTGTTTAGAAGTATATTTGACGCACACTCGTATTGGGCTCCACTTATATTCAGAAAAGTAAACGCATGAGGATATGAGAGAATGAGAGAGGAGAGATGTGAAACGTAGGAGTGCAAAGAAACGAAGTGAAGATGTTATGCAGCAGAAGAGCTATTAAGAGATGATGTAGAAGAGCGTAATGGAAAGGAGAAAGGATGAGAGAGAGAGGCTGAAGAAGTTGTAGAGGGAGAGATAGTTCATGCTATTTAGAAGAGCAATGATTCTGCCCAGAGAGAAGAGATAGAGAGAATGTGGAAAGCATGAGATGACAAGAGTAAGACGTTAATAAAATTGTATGTACAATGGAGCATGATGGGAGGGATAATAACTGGGGAGAGAGAACCGAGAATAAATTCTTGTATAGTAAGGAGACGCAACGCAGTACGAGGGACTAAGAGGGAACAGCACAAGTGAAGAGAAAGAAGTTAGGAGAAAGGAGGACGATGGTATATGCCATGTGGATGTAAATAGGGAAAAGAGTATCCACTGCAGCTCTGTAGAGAGTAAGGTAGTATTGTAAAAGAGTATGATGAGATTTGAGAGAAGAAGAGAGAGAGAAGGAGGGAGATTTCGAACCGAGAGAGGAGAGGAGAGAGATATGAGAGAGAAGAGAGAAAGAGAGAGAGAGGAGAGAGAGAGAGAGAGAGAGAGAGAGAGAGAGAGAGGGAGAGAGACGAGAGAGAGAGGGAGGCAAGGATGATGGTTAGGAGTAGGTGGACTAAGCAACGGAGATTGCAAACATTGAGAAGAAAGCGATTGGAATAGGCTATAGCGACGGAGAGGAGAAGAGAGAGAGAAGAGAGAGAGAGAGAGAGAGAAAGAGAATGGAGTAGAGTTGGAGGAGGGGAGGGAAAGAGAGAGCAAATCATATAGGTAGAGTAGATCTGAGAGAGAGCAGGAGAGATGAGAAAGAGAAGAGAGAGAGAAGAGAGGAGGATGGGAGGAAGGAGGGAGAGGAGTGTAGTTAGTGAGTAGTGAAGAGAGGGAGAGAGAGAAGTTAGTGTGAGAAAGAAGGGCGAGAGATGGGCATGTTAGGAAGAGAAGAGAGAGAGGCTACACGGGGTATCGACGAGAACTGAAGAATGAGAAGAAAGCGGAGATTCAAAGGCTTGATTGAGTATGGGTTAGCATGAACCTTAAGCTAAGTTTTTTGCTTTTGGTAAGTTGGTGTATATTTTATATTGACTTTGTTTAGGAAATTTGACAGGCCTTAGGGGTGTGGTGTATGGTGGGTATGGTTGCATGGGCATGTATGAATAAATATTCAGTTGACAGAGAGTGGGACAGTCATCTGATAGAGTCCAGAGTGATTGAGATTGCCATCTAACAGAGATAGGTTCTTGTGTTATCAGTTATCATCTGGATCTGAGAGTAATAGCTAAACGCCCACAAAACTTTGAATAATAAAGTATATAACTTTCCTGATTGGACAACGAGTAATTGATGGGATGGTGAACAGCAATGGAAAGGAAAAAGTGTTTAAGGAGGTGTTTAAGCTGTCGCGGAATAATGAGCAGCGCGGGCGTAGAAGAGTGTATCATGGGGAGCCACTGATGTTCCAGGATTCATGTGAAGGAACAGACACATTGAGGAAAACTATTATGCAGACGTCGAATCAACTATATAGCGAAAGAGTTAGAGAGGGGGATAGAATGTCGGGTCTCAGAGGCGTCCAGAGAGGAGATGAGGGCCAGGACTACTATTAGTTATAGAGAAAAAAATAGAAAAGATGTTCAGGCGAGCAGAGAGAAGGACAACAGAGGAGAGGAGAGGAACAGATAAACAAGACAGAGACTGGAGGTCGCACAATGGTGCGTAAACAGAAGGTTGAGTGAAAAATTTGACAGAATGGATTGTTACAGGAAGTCTAGAATGAAATTCCTTTAAGAAGCATTGTTGGAATGGCATTGAGGGGCATGGATATAGGAGATGATGAGGAGTACAAAGGAGAATATGTAAAACTGTGTAATCAAGGAGAAAATAGATTAAAGAGTTTTTCAAGTCTGTCAGCAAAAGCAAATTTGGTTATGTAAGTACAGAGAGAAGTTTATTATTGATTGTCGTATTAAAACTTTATTCTCAACACATGCTAGAGTAGAGGAGATTGAGATGGAAGAGGGCCTTGTTATGGTATTACATTGGCATGCTCAGTAATTAGTGATAGGCAACTGCTATATCATATTCATAGAAAATAGTGGGAATGTTGTGTTTAGAAAGGGTTTCAAAAGAGGCAAACATCAACATGAACGCATTGTTTCAATCACAATGATTGGAAAGTTTTGCAAACAGAAGCTTCTGCTTTCTGCATAATGAGGAAATGATAGCTGCTCTCTTTTGAGAATCATTTATAAATGAAAAGTAGTGCAATTTACAATTTCTTCAAATAAGCTTAGAAAGGAGAGCAAGGTTCTCGGAAGCATAGATCCATTCTTAACTGATCTTTGTAAAGTTTACTAGAGCATTCCACGAGAGAGAGTAGTCAGGATTGCAAGAGTTCAAAATTTTGCTAATTTGTAAAAAAATTTGATGCATGTGCATCATATTTTAGATTGTTAAGTGATGCCGATATTTGTAGAAGGAGCATTTTACCTAACTCAAAACTGGATCTATCAAAGAAAAAGTCATACTCATACTCTGGGGTAAAAGGGCTCTAAAACACACTTTTCACTTACTTACTAGGTAGAAGAAAACCTAGATCAGAACTGGCTTTAATGAGTATTCATACATGACCTCAAAATTAAAAGCGAAGTGAGAGTTATGCGAAACATCATATTGTTGTACAGAGAATCAAAACTTAAGAATTTTTTATTATAGTGAAGGGGAGTTCATAATAATGAGTCTTTTTTATATGATAATTAGTAATGAAATTAACTATAAATATACAGTTATTTTATAAGATAGAAATAAAGAATTATATATAGTATATATAAGTATATATAAGAGTATATATATAACCCAGAATAGAAAGTACTTACTATACGTATATAATATATGATAGAACTATAGTATTAGCTATATAGTATTACTAACAGTAATATATAGGTATATAAATAATATTATATATAGTATAAGTATATATATATGATATAATGATAGTATATAGTAATATATATATAAGTAATATTATATTATAGTATATAATATTTATCTTTTATATATATATTAGTATACTAAGTATATAAATATATATATAGTATATATTATATATATATATAAGTATATAACTGAGTAGTATATTAGATAGGTATATATATATAATATAGTTATATATATATATATATATATATATTATAAGGAAAAGATATGGTTAACCAAAGCTAGAAGAATAGATTAGTATATATATATATATATGATATATATATATATTATAAGTAATAATTATTATAAATAGTATTATAAGTATATATATTTATATATATATATATAATATATATATATATAATAGTATATATATATAAGTAATATATATGATATAATGATATATATATTATATAATATATAATAGTATTAATATTTATATATATATGATATAGATTATAATAATAAGTATATATATATATTATATAGATCATATAATATATATATAATATTATATATAATATATAATAGTATATATATATAATAATAATAATGATATTATATATAATATATAAGAGAGAATAGTAGGTAATAGTATATAGATAAGAATATAGATAATGATATATATGTAAATATATATATATTATATTATATAGTAATATAAGAATATATATATAGATTGATAAGTATATAGAGAGAGGAGTTTTATATATAATGTATAAGAGTATATATTATATATATATATATATATATAATATATATAAGTATAGATAAGTATATATATATATAAGTATAATATATATATATACTATTTATATATTACATATATATTATATTAATATATATATAATATATACGCTATAATTATTAAATCAATCTTAACGGGCTAGAAACCTCCACGGAAAAAATATTTTGGGCTTAACGGGCCCTAAAGAGACTATAAGGGCTATAGTTATTTGATTAGTACTTAACGGATATATATATTATATATATATATAATATATATATACGATATATATAAATAATATATATATATAATATTAATACTTATATATTATGATATATAATATAGCATAATATAGTAATAACACTAGATGATAAAATTGAGAGGTAGTAATATATATTATATTATTATTACTATATATATATATTCTATGTATATACTTATAATATATATAATATATAAAATAATTAATATTATATATTTTTATACAAATATATATATTACGTATCAATTCGTAGCATTTGATCAAATTATCTTATTAATCGTCATTATCTAGAGAGGATCAAAATTTACATAATCTATGTTTAGTATAATACTCAACTAATCACTTATCATTAATAAATATATTATAATATATATTAATAATATTAATATATATATATATTATATGTATATATATTATAATATTATATTAATATATATATATAAATAATAATATTTATATATACTAGCCCTATATTAGCCGTATTAGTATTATTTATATTTATGTTTATTAATATATATATATAATATTATATTATATATATTTAATATATTATAATGATTATATGATTCGCTATATTATTAGTATAATTTAAATATCCTATAACTATTATAGTATTATTTACATTTCATATATCAATACTATTATTAATATATTATATATAATAATAACTTATATAGTATAATATATATATATTATATATATATACTATATATATTATATATAATCATAGATATGATATACTATTAATATATATAATATATATATATTTTATAATATATATATATAATTATTTTAAGCAAAAAATATATATTATATATATAATAATATATATATTTATATTATATATATATATAATATTACAGGATAATATATATATTATACTATATATTAATAATAATATTATATTATATAATATATATATTACTATATAATATATATAATTCATATATATATAATATATATATACTATATATATTAACTTTATATTAATATATTATATAATATAATATTAGGATATTAATATATATATAGCTTTAAAATATATATTAATAATATAATTTTATTTATTACTAATATTATTTAGCGATAGCTATAGTATAGAATTAATCTATATTATATATTAATATTACTAAGCCTGTTATGATATGATTAATATATAGATAATATATATATAGTTAGTATTCATTGATAATAGGGTACATCAAATCTTATATATTATATATAAATAATAAGTACTTATACTATATAATATATATCTATAGATAATTATATGAATATAAAAGTATAGTAGTAGATTTGATATATATTAATATATCTATATATATATATATTATACATAGTTATAATTAATATTATTAATATATTAATATAATAATATTAACTATAACTATATATATTATATATATATAATAGATATAGTATATATATATGATAGTCTGTAAAGTACCTCACATTATATAGGGTGTGATATCAGTTTAGAAGGGAGTAGTGAGAAGGGTCACAATAGCGTAAGTCTATATATACGAAATACTCGGTAAAATATCGATTGTATATTTTTATGGGTATTCGATTACTTAGAGTAAATTAGTCGATATTATTTGGACACATTACTAGTATATTTCCCAGCCTTGGGCCTTAATTTTTTGGCAATCCTCACTATATACTATTACGAAGAAGGTTGGCGGCACTTATTATCAATAACTGGTATGAGTACTTGCATACAGATCGTAAGTGTCCCCCTTTAGAGGAATTATTAGCCCAGCTACCCTTTCGAGGTTTGGCATCTGAGAGAGATATTTTGTTTCGATCATTATTATTGGTATTTAGATTATATATTACCTTCGTCTTGATCTTTATTTCTGTTCCTCGTGCTTATTATTTTTGCATTTCTCCTTTCTTTTTTTTCTCTCATTTGTTAAACGAACTTGCTAAGGCTCAGAGAGAACAAAGTTTTCGTACGATCATATTTGCTTTGCCGTAGCTGTATCCGCTGTCCTGTATTAACTTGAGTTCCATTTATTTCACCTTCCACACAGTCAAGATGGGGGTTAGGTGCTGTACAAGCAATCGAAAAGAAAAGCAGGTAGGAGAACATATTGACAAACGTCGAAAAGGAAAGCCCAGCCTGTACTTACCGCACCCTCTGTACCATTATTAGTGAGAGCTTCGTCACAACACAAACCTCACACACACCATGATGGAATACTAATTATTGCACTCTACACACACCACACACACACTACACACGAGACTAGAAAATCCAACCTACCGACTATACATAGGATAAAAATGGTTGAGGCGACATACGATTCCTACACACACTGAGCAGCGCAGCAACACACACACACACCCTTGGATAAGTCAATCTGTTTTTGAAATAATATAATGTATCTGTATATAATTTCAGAGGCTATAGTAATATTATCTAATATAATATTATTAATAATTATATATATGTGTATAAAAAATAGAATATATATATATATAATTATATAGTATAAAACATAATTTAATTAATATAATATAATATTATATAGTATAATATAATATATTGGTATCCGTATTATATATATATATAATGTATTCTCCTTTTTCTTTTCTTATCTACTTCTTTTTTTTTCAACAAGATAGGATAAACGTTGATGCGCAACTAATCATATGTATAGATCGGAAAAGAACAGATAGGAGAATCGATATAGACAAGTGTACGAAATAAGAAAGCCATGCCTTATAACCAGAGATCGTCAATAAGGCCGGCCCTCCGGAGCTGTATAGATTAAGGCCATTTAATTTAGTAAGAATGTACGTTACTCATTATCAGAAATCCACATAGAGGCTTCTGGGAACCCCGGGACGACCGACGAGATCCACTATCTACCTGGTAAGTCGTCCCAGTCTTGTAGGGTTCATCCCCTGGCCCGAATGGGCCACAAACCATAAAACCTGGCCCCTTACACACTGCCACCACGCTAAGTCTCTCTCTATCATGCACGGCTTCCTCTCGGCCTCTGCGAAACTACGGACATTTCTCCACTCACTGCAAATCATTCGCGAGTACTTACAGTAACGACAACAATACCACCCCTTGTAAATTCATATAAACCTCGGTCTAACTACCCATCACCGGACCCTTCGGTTCCCAAAACTAACCACTTCACCATGAGTTACCACTCCGCTTACACCCAAAACTCAATTACGCTATTTGCAATACCTTTGTCCGACAAAAAAAATGCCCATATCCATCATCATCACTAACTTATCTTTCCATTTATTCTCCTCGTTTACACCGCCCCCTGCCTCTACTACACCCACACTAACTCTCTATTTTCTAAAATATATGCGCATTTTTATACAATCTCGTCTCCACACCTTAGTCGACGCCCCTAAGAGTGTCTAATTCCTCCTGTCCCGGCTACGATCCTTGGACCTGACCGTATGGACCATACATGGTTTACCGCACCCTTACTCTCTAAGGGACCAATTAAAATCTGAACACATTTGAACCTTTAGTTGCTGACACTTCTTATTCAAGACGCCCCTAGTCTCGCTACTATACAATAACACAGGTAACAACTACCTCATGCAAGACCCTAGCGCACTCTCTCAGACAGTCCTTTTACATTTCACTGGATATTATTCAACGATTTAATTGCGAGCAGCCACCTTCCTACATTCACCTTCCTTAACAAACTTTCACTCTAGCTTAAACCTCGTGTATCATCGTGCCCGTGGCGCACTCGCCTTTCTCATCCAACACATACCCCAAATTATTTTAAACAACACCTGCTTCCCAGCTGCTAACACTATACCGCATCCTAGCACAATTAGCACACTGCGAAGAGGATAGCCTCATCCATCTCAGACGTCCAATGCAGCCTTGACGTCTTATATATGGCCGTTTTAACTTTCAAGTCCGATACGCCTCTCCTTTTGTTAGTCCAGTACTCCCTAGCCTCCGAAGAGGTCTTACATAATGTTCTCGACCCCCATGTCGCTATTCAAAATCGTCTCTCGCAGATTCAACACAACACCAGAGACCAAAGTCATTCTCGATAAACGGCATATTTATCAAATAGAATAAAGGTAGAGAACACCAGGTCCCAGAATTCATCATGTCTCCATTCTCCCCTGGTCCTCAATCAATTCCTATTCCTACACACATTCTCCTTGCCACTGACTCCTCATCCTGTCCAATAATTTCATTAATCCCTTCATCTCATAAACACATAACAAATGGAACACTAACCAAGGAGAAACTCGAAAGAACACAACCCTGTCTACTCCGCTATTATACTAACCAATCACTTTGACACCATTGTCCACATCACTCGTCATACATACCATACTTTTGATTCCATTCAAGCCTCCCAACACCATTATCACTGAACAACCTGCCATAGAGCTTCCCTATAACCCTATCATACCCCTGTTGCCAATCCATTAATACGCTAAATACAAAATTTTTTCTTTTTCTCCTTCATTTTCCTCAATAATTTGTTTTAATGTAAATATTTTGCTCCACACATCCTCTACCACTCCTAAACGCACCTTGTTCTTCACACTCAGTCCTTCAGTCACTGCGACGCAGCTCTTTCGCACCAAAATACAGCATATATCTTCCACCTACGCACTCAATAACTTATTCCTAAATTTCTAACAGTTTCCCGGTATCTTCTCTCTCTCTCCTTACCCCTCCTTTATATAAGGGTACTATTACAGCTCTCCTCTCCTAATCCTTTGGAACCAGATACACCTCTTTCGCCATAAAATCGCTTTATTATCACGAACCTCCATCCAATCTTATAATGACTCTAAATCCACCCATCCTCGAACCTCCGTTCTCGGATCATTTTCTCCAAGTAATTTTCTCTCATCTATTACCTCGTCAGATTCTACCTTATTCTTCTCCTCTCCCCACTCTTTCCACTCTACCCATATACCTCCTACTTTGCTAATAACCTCATTCCCCAAAAATAACCTATTCCTTCTTGCACTCGCATCAAACCTCTACATTACATTCAACTTCACCTTTCTTCATTACTAACTGCCAATAAAATAAATAAATCCACTATATTATATATACGAGTATATATATATATATATATATATATACTATATTTATATATATATATAATATATATATATATATATATATATATATAAATTATATAATATATATATATAGTATATATTATATATATTATCTATATATCATATATATATATATATATATATATATATCTACTATATAATATCTACATAATATATATATATAATATATATATATTATACGATATATATATCATATATATATATATATTGAATGGCTCAGATTTGCTGGTGGTCAGTTTGATTTCTAAGATTTGAGGCCTCAGCATTTTGTTGAAGGCTCAGGTCTCTGATGGTTCTATACAATTTTGAGTGGTTTTTCCCAATATATATATATAGTATATATATAATATCACTATATATATATAGGATATATATATATACTATATAGGTATATATATTATATATATATATTAATTATATATATATATAATTTGATTATATATATATATATATATAATAATATATATATATATATATATAATAGTATATATATATATATATATATATGATATATATATATATATATATATATAATAATATATATATATATATAAGTGTCTAGGAGTGTCCTATGAGATCACAGGAGTGTCCAACCGATCGGTGTCAGATGAGTGTCCAGATGAGTGCCATATTGAGTGCCAGATAGTGACCTTCTAATGAGTTGCCAACTGAGTGCCATATAGTTGCCAACGTGAGTGCGCCACACCAACGTGTAGGATCACCTAGGCACCCATATAGGAGTATGCAGGCAGTCTATAGGATGATTGCTCTAAACCTTTTCCGAACGTTTAAATATATATATATATATATATATTATATATATATTATAATATAATATATATATATATATATATATATATAATATATAATATATTATATATAATATATATAATATGCGGCAGTCGCCCTGAAAGGAGTAACTAACTGCTTCCCTGCGCTATCCACCCGCAACGCCATGCAGCCAGCGTCAAAGAACGCACCGACAGACCGCCTGGAACCATCCAGTGCCGCCGCGTGCGGCGCTCCGCCCGAATCCAATGCGCCCGCAGGCCGCACCCGTCCGCGAAACCGCAGAGTGCCCCCGCAGGCCCATATTACCACGAGCGCGAACGACAAATATTTCATAGTTGTGATATCAATGTGAATACTCTTTTTAAATAAAGGTGAATCAAACCATTTTGTATTTCTTCAATATACGTTTCTATACTATGAGTCAGCCATTTTATTTCATACTTAATACATTTTATTAAAAAACATTCTTTACGATCTAAAAGCTGTAACTCGATAGCTTAATATATCTTCAGATCAGTTCTTACATTCTTAAAACTTCATTATATTTATTACATTATGTTTCTTTTATTTTTTTTTATTTTTGTTTTAAAATTATTTTAATACTGTTTTTATTTATAATTTTTAAAAAATTGTAATGTAAAGAAAACACAACAGTGTCTGTTTTATAATAAATCATTTTTAATTTTAACTAAATTATAAGAAAATTTTATTACAAAGCTATACTTTTTACAGACCTTAAAAAAAGTAAAACAGTACAATCAATCACGCAATGCCTTAGCAACAGAGGGATTAGTAGGTCATTGTTTTACTGCTTTACCGCTTTAAACTGCTTACATCATAATTTTTTAATATATAATGAGACTATTTATTAAAAACATTTTTGTTTTTTAATTAATCATTTACTTTATATTATTCACACTGTTACTAAAATTATTGAAAGTGTTTTAAATAATGATCGGAATTTGTGTTTTTATTATATTATTATTTTAATTCATTATTATGTACTTAATTATTCCCTTATTATTATTCATTCATTATTATTAATTCATTATTATTAATTATTATATTATTATTATTATTTTTATTATTTATTATTATATTATTATTATATATTATTATTCATTATTTATTATTATTATTATTAATTATTTTAGTCCATTATTATTATTCTTATATTATTATTATTATTAATTATTATTATTATTATTATTATTATTATTATCCTATTATTATCTATTATTATTTTATTATTATTTATTATTATTATTATATTATTATTATTGATTATTAATTGATTATGTATTATTATTATTATATAATTAATAATTATATATTATTATTCTATTTATTATTATTATTATTATTATCTCCATTAATTTTACTTTTTGACTATTATTATTTAACACAACAAAGAATTGTTATCACACTGACAACACACACACACAATGCTGTACACACACAACACACACAGCACACATACACACACACAGATTCATTAAAACACACACACTGTTAACTAAATTATTTGAAAGTTTTTAAATAATTCGGATTTTTTTTTATTACTTTATTATTATTATTATTATTATTATTATTATTATTATTAATATTATTATATTATTATTATTATTAATTATTAATATTATTATTATTATATTTTATTATTATTATTATTATTATTATTATTAATTATTATTATTATTATTAATTATTTAATTTTTATTAATTATTATTATTATTATTAATACCCAGTCATTTATACTTCATGACTATTTTATTATTGAACATGGCAGCACCACACACACACACAACACACACACACACACAAACACATCACACAAACACACCAGGTTCATTAAAATATAACACTGTTTAAACATCAAAGTAGTTCTTTTGTATTGAGCATGAACATCATGTCGTGCGGGTCTCTGGCGTGTTGCATGGCGTGCGGGCTGGGTAGCGCAGGGAAGCGGTGTACTCCTTCAGGTGACTGCCGCATATATATATATATAATATATATATATGATATATATATATATATACTATATATATATTATATAATATATATAATATATATATTATTATATATATATAATATTATATTATTATATTTATATATAATAATATATATTTCCTTAGGAGTCTTCAAACTCATCTGGGGATTCTGAAACCCATAAAAACAAGTTCTACAGCACTGAAAACATTTATGTAGACACCTTATTTGTTCTAATATAACGTACGGAAAAGGTTAGAGCAATCATCCTATAGACAACCTGCATACTCCTATATGGGTGCCTAGGTGATCCTAGGATGCACTCAGTTGGCACTATGATGGCACTACAGCTGGCACTTTAGTTGGCACTCAGTTGGCACTCACATTGGCACTATCTGGCACTCATATGGCACTATCTGGCACTCATATGGACAATCTGGCACTCATCTACAACTCATCTGACCCTCCGTCTGAACACTCCCTGTGGTATCTCCTAGGACACCTCCTAGCAAGTAATATATATATATATAATATATATATATATATATATAATATATATATATAATATTATATATTAAATATATATAATATATATATATTATATATATATAATATATATATATATATATTTATATATATATATATATATATTGAGATCGCATTCAAAATGTATTGAACCTCAAACTATAAGCAATCAACAAATCTGAGCCAATCAAATCTGAGCCATCAATCTGACCCACCAGCAATATCTGAGCATCAAATCTGAGCCACCAGCAAATCTGAGCCATCATTAAAATATCGAAGGAATAATCGGCCAATATCGATTAATAATATATATAATATATATATATATATATATATATTAGTATATATATATTATAATATATTATATATATATATATATTATATATATTATATATAGTATATATATATAGAGTATATATCGGTTAAAAAAGAATAACAAGGGTGTGTGTGTGTGGTGTGTGTGTTGTGTGTGTGTGTGTGTGTGTGTGTGTGTGTGTGTGTGTGTGTGTGTGTGAAGGTCATAGATGAGCTCGTTATACAGGACAGGTAGATACATGAGCTGAGTTAATCCACTTAATCCTTCACAACCTTTCCATGGAATGCAAATAATCGGAACAAATATCGTATCGATACCAATAATCGAACAAGTATCGATGCCAACCTCGAAGGGGGGGGCTTGAATCCCTAGGGGCCCAAAGAGTACGGGGACACGTACGCGACGGTTGGCTGCGCAACCGTCTGGCGCACCCCTTGTTTGAAAGGGTGCAAAATCAGCCCAGGAAACAAGTATGCCAAATAATCGATATTGTTTTACCGAATTCAGCTTACGATATCCCTCCTCTATATATATATATATATATATATATAATTTTATATATATATTTATTATATAATATATATAATATATATATTATATATGGATATATATATATATTATATATATATTATATATATTATATATATATATATATTATTATTAACTTAACCGCCCCATAAACAATAAATTTACTTTACACCAAAAAAATTTTTTTTATTTCATTAATATATAAAAACTGCTAACATAAAAGGATGGGGGGGAGAAAAACCTTTTGAAGGAGAGGCCTTTCTGTCCTTTCAGGACTTTATTCAATCAGGATGTCACACGCAATAACCTCTTGATATATGAATGATTATTGACTGGGTAAAGTTTGAATTTGTTGGTTGTCTTCTTTGAGATTTTTCAAAATGATTTTCCATTTTTTATCTGTTAACAATATATTATTAAGGATGGGATCAATCTTTATTTCACCCTCTATTCTATTCATATGTTGCTGCTTAGTATTGTAGATCAACATGCTTTCCATTAATTTTCGTTTGAACATATTGCCATTCTTATGTATGATCAGGTGATTATTTTTGTCAATAAGATGATTGAGACTCTCTCTATGTTTGACGAGGGCTGAGTTTAGGGTACCATTTTCTAAGTCATAACCATGGTGACTTATTCTCCTCTTCACATCAACTGATTCCCCTATATAAAAATCGGAACAAGAGGAGCACTTTATGCTATAAACTCCCGGAATGGGTAGAGCCTGTGTGGAGTCTGAAACCGGATTTTTTTGTTGCAAGAGTGTCTTTAAATTCGTAATTTTCTTCACAGGATGCACATTAGAGGGAAGTAAACTTTTATAGGTGTGAAATTTATCAGAGGGTATATTAATGTAATAATTTTTGATCTGAGTTGGGGTTGGGGTTATGTAATTGATTAAAAAAGGACTTTTTTGCCATGTTGAGTGCTTTGTAGTAAGTATTTTCTGGGTAATGAAGTTTATGAAAAATGTTCTTTATATTTTTAAGTTCATGTTCTAGTTCCGAGGGGCTGCAGATCCTATATGCTCTCAGGATTTGGGAGGAAAATACTGATAATTTTGTATTATAAGAATGGACAGAAAACCAATTTATGTAGGAGTCCACGTGGGTAGGTTTTCTATAAACAGTAGTGATTGGTCTTGAATTTTCATCTATTTTTATCAAAATGTCCAAGAAAGGAAGAACATCATTAGTAGCACGTTCTATTGTGAATTTAATCGAATGAATATGATGATTGAGATGTTCGAGAAGGGCATAGGGGTCCAAGTGAAGAGGCAACGCAACAAACACGTCATCCACGTATCTCTTCCAAAAAATATCTGAATAGGTTGGATGATTGAAAATGAAACGCTTCTCAAAAAACTCCATAAAAATATTGCTTAGGGTCGGGGACAAAGGGGAACCCATGGGGAGACCTGATAATTGTTTGTAAAATTTTCCTTCGAAATGGAAAAAGTTATGTTCAGTTAAGAGGATTACCAGTTGTTTAATACTATTAAAAGGAATGTCAAATATTATATTCTTTTCTGATATATATTCCTCCAACCAATCAAGCGTTAGATGGACTGGGACATTAGTAAATAAAGACACTACGTCAAAACTTAAAATGTTGGTATTTTGCAATTGAGTAGTGTTAAGTGATGAAATAAATTGCTGGCTATTTTTTATGTGGCTGGAAGATATAGTACCCACAAGAACACTCAACTGTTTATTAAGCCACTTTGCTAATTTATATGTAACATTATTTATATTAGAGATGATAGGACGGAGGGGTATATTAACTTTATGAAGTTTCGGCAACCGTAAAAAGTTGCTATTTTGGGAAGGTATACCAAGAGATTTTTTTGTAAATTTTCATCATCTTTCAATATTATTTGCAGTTTTTGTTTAAATATTCTTTGCGAGGATGGGAGGGGGTTTTTATTTAACGGAGAATAAACATTCAGGTCTGAAAGTATATGATTAGCTTTTGTTAAATATTCTGACTTATTCATAATAACCATTTTATTTCCTTTGTCTGCTCTCGTAATATGTAAGCTTTTGTTATTTTTCAAATCATGAAGAGCTTTTGTAAATCTATTCGGAAGAAAATGAACGGATCTATTGTTAATGTCATTAAGTACGTAGCCTTTAAGCAGATCATAGTTAATATTTAATCTATTATTATTGTTTTGAAATTTTTCCATGCTCCAAAGAAACTCCGTCAGGTTATTATCATAGCCTACACCAAATGAAGGACCAAGTGAAAGTACTAGCTTTTGATCCATCGACAAATTATAATGTGAAATATTAACATAAAACTCCTCGCTTCCCATCCTATTCCATATACTATTTTTAAAAATGCTTTCCAATCTATTAACACTTTTTCTCGTCACTGTTATCATATAGATTCTCAATAAATGGTGAGAAGAGTCCAAGACTTGACTTAAAATTTGGTCGGAGAAATTATTATATCTTAGGTAAGATTGTAGGTTACGGAAAGCAACATTCGTATCATAGAAAAGCTTATTCTTAGTAAAGTTCGAGTCTCTTATGTAACATTTTAATACCTCCTCTTGCCAAATCGGGAAAGGGGAATCATGCGAACGTGACAGAAAACTATTTAAAAGATTATTAGGAATCACTTTTTCAGACAAACATTGTTTCAGAAATTGGTTGTACGATTTGGACCTATTTGCTTTAAGAAGACACTCCTTATAATGTAATATTAATCGTTGGAAAGGGGGATTGTTGTTTAAAAAGTTAATGAAATTAATGCCGAAACTTCATAAAGTTAATATACCCGTCCGTCCTATCATCTCTAATATAAATAATGTTACATATAAATTAGCAAAGTGGCTTAATAAACAGTTGAGTGTTCTTGTGGGTACTATATCTTCCAGCCACATAAAAAATAGCCAGCAATTTATTTCATCACTTAACACTACTCAATTGCAAAATACCAACATTTTAAGTTTTGACGTAGTGTCTTTATTTACTAATGTCCCAGTCCATCTAACGCTTGATTGGTTGGAGGAATATATATCAGAAAAGAATATAATATTTGACATTCCTTTTAATAGTATTAAACAACTGGTAATCCTCTTAACTGAACATAACTTTTTCCATTTCGAAGGAAAATTTTACAAACAATTATCAGGTCTCCCCATGGGTTCCCCTTTGTCCCCGACCCTAAGCAATATTTTTATGGAGTTTTTTGAGAAGCGTTTCATTTTCAATCATCCAACCTATTCAGATATTTTTTGGAAGAGATACGTGGATGACGTGTTTGTTGCGTTGCCTCTTCACTTGGACCCCTATGCCCTTCTCGAACATCTCAATCATCATATTCATTCGATTAAATTCACATTAGAACGTGCTACTAATGATGTTCTTCCTTTCTTGGACATTTTGATAAAAATAGATGAAAATTCAAGACCAATCACTACTGTTTATAGAAAACCTACCCACGTGGACTCCTACATAAATTGGTTTTCTGTCCATTCTTATAATACAAAATTATCAGTATTTTCCTCCCAAATCCTGAGAGCATATAGGATCTGCAGCCCCTCGGAAATAGAACATGAACTTAAAAATATAAAGAACTTTTTTCATAAACTTCATTACCCAGAAAATACTTACTACAAAGCACTTAAAACATGGCAAAAAAGTCCTTTTTTAATCAATTACATAACCCCGAACCCATCTCAGATCAAAAATTATACATTAATATACCCTCTGATAAATTTCACACCTATAAAAGTTTACTTCCCTCTAATGTGCATCCTGTGAAGAAAATTACGAATTTAAAGACACTCTTGCAACAAAAAAATCCGGTTTCAGACTCCACACAGGCTCTACCCATTCCGGGAGTTTATAGCATAAAGTGCTCCTCTTGTTCCGATTTTTATATAGGGGAATCAGTTGATGTGAAGAGGAGAATAAGTCACCATGGTTATGACTTAGAAAATGGTACCCTAAACTCAGCCCTCGTCAAACATAGAGAGAGTCTCAATCATCTTATTGACAAAAATAATCACCTGATCATACATAAGAATGGCAATATGTTCAAACGAAAATTAATGGAAAGCATGTTGATCTACAATACTAAGCAGCAACATATGAATAGAATAGAGGGTGAAATAAAGATTGATCCCATCCTTAATAATATATTGTTAACAGATAAAAAATGGAAAATCATTTTGAAAAATCTCAAAGAAGACAACTAACAAATTCAAACTTTACCCAGTCAATAATCATTCATATATCAAGAAGTTATTGCGTGTGACATCCTGATTGAATAAAGTCCTGAAAGGACAGAAAGGCCTCTCCTTCAAAAGGTTTTTCTCCCCCCCTATCCTTTTATTGTTTTAGCAGTTTTTAAATATTAATGAAATAAAAAAAAATTTTGTGTTAAAGTAAATTATGTTTTAGGGGTTAAGTTAATATATCGATTATACTGCGTGTTAGCAGGTTTAAGTGATTTAAAAATGCACCCCGGTTTGTTTTGTTGTCACACGCATTGTCATATAAATTTCATTAACTTTTTAAACAACAATCCCCCTTTCCAACGATTAATATTACATTATAAGGAGTGTCTTCTTAAAGCAAATAGGTCCAAATCGTACAACCAATTTCTGAAACAATGTTTGTCTGAAAAAGTGATTCCTAATAATCTTTTAAATAGTTTTCTGTCACGTTCGCATGATTCCCCTTTCCCGATTTGGCAAGAGGAGGTATTAAAATGTTACATAAGAGACTCGAACTTTACTAAGAATAAGCTTTTCTATGATACGAATGTTGCTTTCCGTAACCTACAATCTTACCTAAGATATAATAATTTCTCCGACCAAATTTTAAGTCAAGTCTTGGACTCTTCTCACCATTTATTGAGAATCTATATGATAACAGTGACGAGAAAAAGTGTTAATAGATTGGAAAGCATTTTTAAAAATAGTATATGGAATAGGATGGGAAGCGAGGAGTTTTATGTTAATATTTCACATTATAATTTGTCGATGGATCAAAAGCTAGTACTTTCACTTGGTCCTTCATTTGGTGTAGGCTATGATAATAACCTGACGGAGTTTCTTTGGAGCATGGAAAAATTTCAAAACAATAATAATAGATTAAATATTAACTATGATCTGCTTAAAGGCTACGTACTTAATGACATTAACAATAGATCCGTTCATTTTCTTCCGAATAGATTTACAAAAGCTCTTCATGATTTGAAAAATAACAAAAGCTTACATATTACGAGAGCAGACAAAGGAAATAAAATGGTTATTATGAATAAGTCAGAATATTCAACAAAAGCTAATCATATACTTTCAGACCTGAATGTTTATTCTCCGTTAAATAAAAACCCCCTCCCATCCTCGCAAAGAATATTTAAACAAAAACTGCAAATAATATTGAAAGATGATGAAAATTTACAAAAAAATCTCTTAGTATACCTTCCCAAAATAGCAACTTTTTACGGGTTGCCGAAACTTCATAAAGTTAATATACCCCTCCGTCCTATCATCTCTAATATAAATAATGTTACATATAAATTAGCAAAGTGGCTTAATAAACAGTTGAGTGTTCTTGTGGGTACTATATCTTCCAGCCACATAAAAATAGCCAGCAGTTTATTTCATCACTTAACACTACTCAATTGCAAAAAATACCAACATTTTAAGTTTTGACGTAGTGTCTTTATTTACTAATGTCCCAGTCCATCTAACGCTTGATTGGTTGGAGGAATATATATCAGAAAAGAATATAATATTTGACATTCCTTTTAATAGTATTAAACAACTGGTAATCCTCTTAACTGAACATAACTTTTTCCATTTCGAAGGAAAATTTTACAAACAATTATCAGGTCTCCCCATGGGTTCCCCTTTGTCCCCGACCCTAAGCAATATTTTTATGGAGTTTTTTGAGAAGCGTTTCATTTTCAATCATCCAACCTATTCAGATATTTTTTGGAAGAGATATGTGGATGACGTGTTTGTTGCGTTGCCTCTTCACTTGGACCCCTATGCCCTTCTCGAACATCTCAATCATCATATTCATTCGATTAAATTCACATTAGAACGTGCTACTAATGATGTTCTTCCTTTCTTGGACATTTTGATAAAAATAGATGAAAATTCAAGACCAATCACGACTGTTTATAGAAAACCTACCCACGTGGACTCCTACATAAATTGGTTTTCTGTCCATTCTTATAATACAAAATTATCAGTATTTTCCTCCCAAATCCTGAGAGCATATAGGATCTGCAGCCCCTCGGAACTAGAACATGAACTTAAAAATATAAAGAACATTTTTCATAAACTTCATTACCCAGAAAATACTTACTACAAAGCACTCAACATGGCAAAAAAGTCCTTTTTTAATCAATTACATAACCCCGAACCCATCTCAGATCAAAAATTATACATTAATATACCCTCTGATAAATTTCACACCAATAAAAGTTTACTTCTTTCTAATGTGCATCCTGTGAAGAAAATTACGAATTTAAAGACACTCTTGCAACAAAAAAAATCCGGTTTCAGACTCCACACAGGCTCTACCCATTCCGGGAGTTTATAGCATAAAGTGCTCCTCTTGTTCCGATTTTTATATAGGGGAATCAGTTGATGTGAAGAGGAGAATAAGTCAGCATGGTTATGACTTAGAAGATGGTACCCTAAACTCAGCCCTCGTCAAACATAGAGAGAGTCTCAATCATCTTATTAACAAAAATAATCACCTGATCATACATAAAAATGGCAATACATTCAAACGAAAATTAATGGAAAGCATGTTGATCTACAATACTAAGCAGCAACATATGAATAGAATAGAGGGTGAAATAAAGATTGATCCCATCCTTAATAATATATTGTTAACAGATAAAAAATGGAAAATCATTTTGAAAAATCTCAAAGAAGACAACCAACAAATTCAAACTTTATCCAGTCAATGATCATTCATATATCAAGAAGTTATTGCGTGTGATACCTTGATTGAATAAAGTCCTGAAAGGACAGAAAGGCCTCTCCTTCAAAAGGTTTTTTTGAAAACTAAACATGTTGATTTACTTTTAATATTAAATGATAAAAAAATTTTTGTGTTACGAAGTTAATTATGTTTTAAGGGGGTTAAGTTAACTATATATACATATAATATATTTTTTCATATATAATAATATATAATATATATATATATATTATATATATAGTATATATATATATATATAATTTATAGTATTAAATTATATATATACTATATATATCTATATTATATTATAATAATTCTATATATTATATATATAATATATATATATATATATAGTTATATAATATATATATATATATATATAATATTATATCTATTATATATATATATATATATATACTATATATATATATGATATATATTATATTATAATATTAATATATAATATTATATATATATATAAATATATATATATATATATATAAATATATATATATATATATATATATATATATATATTATATATATATATATATTAATATATAATAATATATATATATAATATTTTATTCCATCATCATCATCATTGTCATCATCAAATGCCAAAACCCTTTTCTTTTCAAACACTGGCAAGGTGCGTGACATGGCACCAGAAAGAAAAGTAAGTAGCAGAATATTGAACAAGTCGAAAAGAAACCTTATTATACTTATAAGTTGAGACTCGTCGTAGGTCCAAGAAAATTCACCCAAAAGCTACGGAAGCGACAGCCCTCTCTATGACATTTCCGTCAATGTGGGGGTTCATTCCTTGCCCAGTGCCAGGTGGGCTTGCAACATTCTCCCTACAAAATCCCGTCATTACACTGCCTATTCAATGCACCTTTTTTTCTTCGCTCTGCCAGACTTACATTTCTCTCCTCCAGGCATTTATTTGCTGACTCAAGCCACTTTTTCTTTGGTCCCACAGTAGGTTGATTAACAACGCTCTGACCATTATTCATCCGCTTAACCAACCGACTATCATTCATCCTTTCCAGATGACCAAACCATCTCAACGTACTTTAATGTTAATTCTCTCATTTATTCCCTGTTCCTTCACATTACGTATTCTTCTTTAAAGTTCATTTCAAACATTATCAATTCTTTCACACCTAACACGCCCCTAAGGTTGTCTATCTGAACACAATGAACTTTAGATATATAACTCTTATTCTAGACCATAGACTCACTAACATGCATTAACACAGTTAACAACATACTTTCAGTTAAGACGCTAGCGCACTCAAGATTTAGTCTCTTTATATCCACCAACGATTTAATTGCACCAGCCACCATCTTGCCATTCACAACTTTCCTACACCACTCTGCATCATCTGTTCCCTATTCTTCCAAAATATATCTTAAGTATTTAAACTCAGACACTTGTTTCAGTTGCTCACGATCTACCATAACTTCACACCGAGGACTTTCCTCACTTACAACCATAACCTTACCCTTATATGCCTTTACTCTCAAACCCATCCTTTTACACACCCTGCCAAATCTCTCAACTAATCCTCTCAAACTCTCTACAGATTCACCGTACAATACCAAATCATCCGCATAGAATAGGTAGGG
>JABUQX010053161.1:32500-35000 GCA_015478945.1 Trachelipus rathkii
ATGGTGGTCATAATGATTTGCAAGTCTTTAAATTTTCTTATTGAGCAACCCCTTCTAAGTTAGCTTACGAGAAAATTTTCTTCAAATTGTTGAGTATCATTTGATCTAATTTGAAATTGCTAAAAAGAGAGTACTTTTAAGAAATCTAAAGAAACATTTGGAAGACTATGATGGTTTTCTCTGCATTGAGCTTTTTATCATATTAGTCTCATACAAACGTTACTGTAAAAGGTAATTCAATTTTTTATACATTGGATGATATGGTAATATGAGCAGAAATTGAACTATTAGCAGTTGTGGTTTAAGCCATAAATTAGAATATCTCTAAAGTTCTTTTCTCTTCTATTTTGGAATTGCACTTCCTCCTGTCTGGTTCACGTTTAACAATGATATATTTTTTAAGAAAAATTAAACTTACAGTGTATTAACACTATAAAAACATCATTTTCATTGAAGACTGAATTTACTGGATCAATTTTTTTTTTAAAATGCCGGCTCAATAATTTTATTGAAAATGTAAACGAATTGTCGACAGAAGCCTCTGGAGGTTACGCTATGAATAGCAGTAAAACAATCAATCAGCGCTACTTCAAATATTGAAAATTAAAAACACCGATGAAGTTCCTTCGAAAAATTTAAGTAGTACTGGATTTACGCAGATTGTAGTGGCTTATAGATAACTGATTCCTCGACACTGGTCCAATAGAACTCGATCATTATCGTAGTAGCATTAATATCGCAGCATGCAGAAAATGGAAAGGAAGTCCTAGTTCAACACGTAATAGGGCTCGCTCGTCATGGGTTTTCATTTGCATGGAATAATTCTTGAGCCCTTGAAATAAAATCTGCAAAATTATTGAAGATAATCATCGATTTTATAAAGAAAAATGTTTGGACTGAGATCCAAACTGGTATAATGGCTTTTCTAAGCATAGGGGGCAGGTCCAGTGTTGGTCTAGTGCAGCCATCCCCATTTAGCACCGAACCTAAAAAATAGATATAAAATTCCTTAATTTCAGAAATTATGATGAATAATATATATATATATATAATTATATATATATTGAAGTCTTTATTATATATCTATTAACTTATATATATTAATATTCTTATATCTTATATTCTAATATCAAATTAATATATATATTGAAGGCCATTTTCGTCTAAATATCCATTTGTAATTAAATTAAACAAAAAAAGAGAATTAAAATATCTTTCAATATTATTCTAAGAGAACTTGTTTAAACAATGAATTTCTCTCAAAGGTATTCCTAAAAGGAACCATCATTTTATATTCGATTGAAACGATTCTTATACATTTGGGGAGCTTGAATTAACTTGATTTAAAAGGATCAATCACACTGAGCAAGTTACATCGATAGATGATATCTTTGTATCGTCCAAAAAATTTAATGTATACGAGTCCGATGATACAGAATGAGATCATACAGTCATTTAGTCAGCTTATATATACAAAAGAAAATAGTGGAAGAAGTTAATAAAAAATGTTTTTCAGCAGCCTTAGCTGATGAAACAACGGATATTTCCTAAACAGAACATTTTTCACTATATGTATGGTACGCGATTGGTGGTGATGGAGGTGATACTCCTTTTACTTGAGATAAAAGACATGTGATTCCTTTTTTCCGCTTTATGATATCTCAGGGAAAGCATTGGTAAAACTGTTCATCATCCTATTTGCAACCTGTATCTTATGGAATCTTGGTTCTAAAAACTCGAAAATTTACGGAGGCCGGATATTGATGGAGCCTCTTCCATGATATGCGCATTCCGAGGCGTGCCAATCGTGTTCATCGGGACATGAGTATCATAAAGCTCTATACACACATTGTGTAGCACAATGTTTAAATCTATGTCTCTCAGACTCTTCTAAATTTCAGGCAATTCGCAACGTCTTAGGATTCATCTCGGAAATATGCACTTTTTTTTACGAGCTGAGCGACTCCGATAGCGGCTCACCGCTCGTGCTCGCCTTACTCATGCGATATTAGCACAATCAACACGTCAGGTAGGTATTATCCCGCTAACACGCCGTATAGTATGACAACCCATATCAAATTCACTCAACTTCGATCCGAAAAGGTGATATCTCAACGGTTTCACAAAATGTGTTGAGAACATACCATCGGAGGATCAAGCATGAGTAAAATGGTGTGCAACCCTGGAATGAATTCTGAGTAAGCCTTTGAAAAGGACTTCCTTGACCCTAAAGGATTCAGTCATTGTTAAGAGAGGAATAAAACAATGGCCTGGTGTGAATTATCACAGGAAAGCTACTTCGCTTGATAAATTTCCAATCAGTAAGTTTGAATTTTATGAATAACATTATACGTTATAAGTAAATTACTTGGGAATAACTACACCTTTCAAATAAACAGTTACAGAAGTGTTCCACTTTTCGACATGATCACTGCAATAAATTAGTCGAAACAGACATTATCTCAATCTCTCTCTGAAAAAGATCGTAGACTCAAAATGC
>JABUQX010053161.1:40000-44887 GCA_015478945.1 Trachelipus rathkii
CTCTATCTTTACATTGAAAACTAAATGATTCTGAAAGCAGTAGAGGTAGAAGAATAAATTGTATTTGGTTTATGGATTTGCAACTAGAGCGTACGAGTAGGGATTATAAAGAGAACTCTATGGCAGGTTTAAGTTCATATTATATTGATGATAGTGGTAAGCTTCTGTAAATGAGTAATATACAACAAATGTATTGACACGACGGATTAGTAGATAGAGTGTGAAGAATAAATAGAGTGCTAGAAAGTGATTTGGTATATTTAAGTTATTAATGAGAAGAGTTAGGGGACATAGGGATTGTGTTTGATTTCTCCTTGGTTATATTCTCATAGTTGGTATATCATTTGGATGGGGTTATGATAAGAATTTTAAAGGTGTAGGGCTATATAAGGTGCAGGGGTAATGGTGTATAAAATAGGTAATAGATGGAGGGATATGTGGATTAGAGTTGAGGCAATGGAGTTCTCTTAACCCTCGAATATTTAAATGCGGTTAGATATGATTTGAGTTGTAGTAAGCGAATACATGAACGAGCAGTACTTGATATTGTTAAGAGCTTTATCATTGGGTAAATAGTGATTTTATATTGTGGAGCGTATGATACTACAGGGTGTTGTAAAAGGAGTAGAGTTTTTGAAACGTAAACGTTAGATATGAGTGGTGTATATTCAGGTTTAGTTGATGTGAGGGACACTCCTCTCGGTTGTAATATTATAGATTAGGATGGTGAACAAGCTGAGAAAAAGTGTCTGAGTGTAAATATTTAAGATAAATTGATTGGTGGAAAAGGGTATAATTGCGACTTGATGTGCAGAGTTATAAGTTCTTAATAATTTTGTGAAAGGTAGAGGTAAAGGTTGGACTATGGTGAAGGCAATTAAATTCTCGTTGGTTAATGTAAAAGGTAACTAAAAATTTCTTGAGTTTGCGCCAAGGTCTTTACAATAGAGGGTATAGATGTTGCTACAATGTGTTAAGTATAGTTTGTGAGACTATGATCTGGTAAATATAAGGACCGGTTACTGATATACTAAAGTACGTGTAGTTCAGATGTGAATAAATCTTAGGGGACTTATATTATACACACAGTGTCTCAGGTGTGAAAAAAAGAGAACTTAAATTACACTATTTGGAGTATAAACGTGATATAGACGATAGTTGTTTGATTAATCGTGTGAAGAAGGGATAATAAATTAAATAAATGAGAGAATAAAATGTACCGTACCGGTGTGATGATAAGCCACGAGAAACAAGGAATTATAGATACATCGTGGAGTAATAGAGCGCTCGCATTTGTGGGAAGATAGTTCGGTTTTTGGGGCTAAACGGATGTTCAGATATAGTGCGGCTCGAGAAGATGATGGTGCGTGTGCCTCTCATACCTGCGCAGATGGAAAGAACGTCGCGACGCAGAGAAAACGATGTGGCGGATTGTAGTCTGTTAAAATGCTGATTGCACTGGAGCGAGGAGTCAAAAAATGTGATGTTTGGGCATGTGTCTTCTCAAACGCGTCGAAAGAAAAGGTGCTTAATAGGAGCTCATGGAGTGGTGTTTCGTGGTGTTCGGTTCACAGTGATTCTTTGGAGGACCAATGACCAGCCGGGATCTTTAATAGGTTGCATATGGAATCATCATCTTACAGTTGCAAGACAGTGTAGTATGAACCCCCTCATCAATGATCGTTGTACCTAAGTCATAGGCGAGGGTCCGTCGCCAGTATAGACTACATAGGGTTGCATAGGCTATGATGTACTTTTATAAATTTTAAAAGAAACCATAGAAATTAGAGAAGAACACAATTATCCTCTTTAGAATTAACAATTGATACTCTGCTTTCATGACCCACTCGGCCGGTACCCATTAAGCTCTAGGGTGGATTTTTTTACAATGACGACTTTTCTCACAAAACAGGTAATTAAAAGGATGGCGATAACAGCTCAATGACATATTAGCCCTTTCCTATTTGCACTTGCTTCATTATCTCTGCGATACGTCACTCATTCTTCCTCATTAGCCAATGTTTCCCCGGTGCATGTCTACGCCACCCTTTGCTCCCCCTCCAGTCTTGCGAGGTATGAGGGCAGGCTCATATAGAGTGATGATCTAGAATGATTTAACATACCTATATATATATATAATTATTAGCTAGATTATAAAGTTATATATTCAGAATATACTGATAGGTAATTATGTATATATAGCGCTTAGTTATATTATATCTACTTCTCACTCTAGAATAGACAGATTAAGTATGAGTATAATGTGACAAATATAGATTCATATACCGTATAAGGCTTGACTTTACATAAGAGTATTAGTCAGAAATCACTATCAGTGAGGTTGTAATTAAATTTAATTACTTAAATATATATTTAATATAAGACCTTTTCAAATCAATACTATTAATCTATATGTTGTCAAGTGTGTTAGATATATATATGGGACGTATAGTCTGAGCATTGTTATATACGTTCATAGATATTACTACTAATCTAATTAATAACTACTTGATGACCATAGTATATAGATAATAATGTGCTAAATATAATATTTATATTATTAATATATATATATATATTATTATATCATATATATTATATATAAATATTATATGTATATATATGATTATATTATAAGTAATTTTTTGTTTCAGATAAAAAAAAAACCGTATCTATATTTCGTCAAATTGTATCTATATAATTAATATATATATATATACTATAGTAATATATATAGTGTACCATAGATTATATATACAATGGTATTTATATTGTATACTCAGTAAATATTAATATATATAGATATTATATATTATATTATATATATATAATATATATTAATATATATATAATATATATATATAGTTTATATATATTATATATATAATATTATATATATTAATATATACTATATATATTTATATATATATAATATATATATATATTAAATATATATATATAATATATATATATTATATTATATATATATATTAAATTTTAATATATATTATATAATTATTTATATATATATATATATATTATATTTATAATTATATATTATTATTATATATTAATATATTAATATTATAATATATATATATATAATTAATTATAATATATATTTAATATATATATATATTATATATATATATATATATTATATATACTAATATAATATATATTATATATATAGTATATACTTAATATATTATATATATATTATATATATATATATTTAATATTATTATATATATGTTAATATATATTATTATTAATTAATATATATATTAATAATATTATATTATATATATATATAATATATATATATATTATTATATATTATATATATATATATATATATAATGTTAATATATTATATATATATATACATTATAATATATATATAATATAATATATAATATATATTATATATATATATATATAATATATATAATATATTAATTAATATTATAACTTATATAATATATATATATATGTATAGTATATATATTCTATGTTATATAATATATATTATAAAACAAAAAATTTAGAGTCCTTTAACTTTATACTATATATCACAATACTCAGACTATTATATATTATATTAATTAAAGTATAAATATTAAAATAATACATATATTACATAAGTTTATTCCAATACTAAAATTTGATTAGTATAAATATAAATTAATAAAATAATAAATATACAAATATAATATAATATACTAATTTAGATTTTATACATTATTCACAGAGTATTAATATACGATATTATGGCTAAATATCAAGTTTTACCGTAATACCTAAATATATATATATAAATATCAGTTTACGTTTAGAGACCTAAAATACCTCGATCTCCTCTTCAGAACTGAATCAGAATCGATCAGAAACGATCAACACAAGGGAGAAGTTAGAAAAAGAAACCCAAGCAGTGCAGTTTTCGGGCACATTATGGACCCTTGAAGACCATGTTATGAATTGGGATGGAGCTTGTTTTTTATTTCGGTCCCAAAGAATAAAAAACTTGAATTCAGATGCTGTGGAATCAGTTTTTTATGATCCACAAGAAATATTTTAATTTGTCAGAAGCGATTTTTAATTTTGATTCTACCACCAAAAGAATTCATAAAGGATAGGAGTTTGTCTTTAATATTGGATAAATAATGAATGGGAAGAAAGAGAACGGGACGCCATCCTATAATTTTCTACTGTAACCTTTTTTATACTGTGTTTTTATGGTATATTAAATTTGCTTAAAATTTTTTTTTAGAAATTAGTTTCTGTTCTGAAGAGGAGACCGAGGTATTTTAGGTCTCGAAACGTTAAACTATCATTGTTTAATCATTAATTTCGATACCTAAAAATTTTTACTTGTTTTAAAATTGGTTTTTAATTGCCATTGTTTTATATAGCAATACATTGCTCTAACTATCTATTATCAACAACATGAATCGAGCTTATACTACTAAGTTACCTACCTACGTATATCTAACTATATATATCATATTATCAAAATCACCAAACGATCCTTATATATATATCAATATATACTTAAATATACTTAAATATACTTAAACTAACTTATGTTACACATCGTATAGTATTATATATATTATATATATATATATATATCACTATTACATATCAGTGCTAATAAGTATACAATACTATACATATCCTAATATTATAATACTATAGTTATATAACTACGTATATACCATATAATATATACGCGCTATATATTATATATCATATATAAACTATACTATATTATATATACATATATAGTATATATATATCTATATATATATCCTATATATATCATTTCACGATATATTATATTGATACTGAATTGATTAGTTATATACACTACCATGTATAGTA
>JABUQX010053162.1:0-22500 GCA_015478945.1 Trachelipus rathkii
ATGAGGAGTCCCACTGCTGACAAGGCAGCAGGAGGACTCATTCAAATTCAGGGTAACTTTTATGAAATGGTATGTGAGCAATATTGCTCTTAATGTTTACTTCCATTACAAATTCACCTGCTTGAATTAACCTCATCCTTTGACGGAGTACCTGCTGGTCCTCTATATCTTGGCGTTTTAAAACAGAATAGTTATTACTGCCAATTAATTGAGCTTCTGTTATGACCCTGATGAATAACCTCCTTTTTACTTTTGTTTTATTAATCTTGTCTGATCGCGAGTAGCTGGCTGTGAAGCTACTGTTGCCTCTATGTTCTACGCCCATATTCGATTTTCTTCCAAATAATAAACATCCATCGACTTAGTTTCAGCAGTCATTAGGCCTTTCTAGCTTGGTTACTAGCTTCGTGAGCCACCACACTCCACAAAATGAGTTTTATCCGTTAATCTTGTTCTGGACTACGGTCGCGGCGATCGATGCGTCGGTAGGAAAATGCAACTCCTCAAACTGCTACCAGCGAAACAAGAATTCATGTTGTCTAAACATGTTAAATTTACCAATATATAAATGAATACATTATAGATACTATTTTATACTATATATATTATATATATATATATACGTATATATATATTCTATAGTATATACTAGATATATATATATATATACTATACGCTATATATATATATATACATATACACTATATAATATATATATCGTAATATAATATTATACATATATATTATATTATATTATACATATATTATATATATATGATATATATAATAATATATATATTCATTAATATAAACTACGCAGTATCACTATATAATATCACTACTATAGGATTCTGACGTCAATAGCTAACATCTTAAGTATACTATATCATACTCCCATATTACTATAAGTATAATATCATATACTATTACATGCTGGATACAGAGGGGGACGGTTAAGGCTGGGCTTTTGTTTTCGACTTGTGTCATATTCTCCTATACTGCTTTTCTTTTCGCCGATGCTTGTACAGCACCTACCCCCAATCTGAAATGGGCAGAAGAGGGAACGGTTAAAAAGAGAGATCAGCTGATCTAATATATACTTATATTTTATATATATATATATACTACTATCTATATTATTATACATCATATTTATTCATATATATCCTAATATATATGATAAAAGTATATATATATCTATATCAGTTAGAAACGTTATATATATAAATAAATAAGTAGATATATACCTATATTATATATATATATATAATATTCATTATCTATATATATTATAATATGATAAACTATTTATAATATAGTATATATATGTAAGTATATTATAGTATATTATATATACTATATATATATATATACTTATATATATATCATATATATAATATACATAATTAATACTATAATTAATATTATACTATATATACTATTATATATATATACTCATTCCACAATTAATATTAAAAGTCAGCAGAAAATGTTTTTATAGTGCCTTCATGTTCTCTGCATCGATAGTGAAAAATTGATGAAAAACCATATCAAAATGACTTAAAGAATAACCACTCTTAATAAATATTATTTCTCATATAAGAATTATTTTACGTATGCAAAGACAATCGTTATTATTCTTGGTATTTTCTCTACTTGTGTTCTTTCTTGATAGTTTTCAACTATCTTTTAAAAATCCAAATGGTTCTTCTAAACCATCCCCACCCGATTACTATAAAATATATTATACTATATATATATAGTATAATATATACTAATATGATATAGTATATATATATACTATGATTATATATATATATATATACTATTATATAACTATATTATATATAGTATAATATATAATATATATATATATACTATAATACTAAGTATAGGTATATAGTGCGCGCTATGTGGCGCAGGAGGCCGACGTCCCGACTCTTTCATACGAGGGACGGCTGTCTTACAATATTACCTCCGCCCGTAGCAAGTTTCGGTTATATTCTACCCTTGGGATAGTGCCAAGTGATTAAAACCTTAACTGCACGAACGATGTAGCGTGGCGCTGGTTTGGGATAGCGGCCTTTAACAGTTCATTCCTGTTTGGTCCCCCGATGGTTACTCTCTTTACAATTAGGGATAGAGCACGTTAAAGGTAGTCAGGATATATCTAAAGGTACTTTATATTACTCACTATATACTATACTATATATAAAGCTTATATATATATATATATATATATACATATCATATATATAGTTATTTTTCTCTTATATATATTTTATACTTATTATATATATAATATATATATTATATAATATATATTAACTAATAATATATTACTCTATATATATTAAGCCTAATACTATATCATAGTTTACTAATCGCAAGCGTGCTCGCTACTGCGCAAGCGTGTTGTATATTATCGTTGTTTTCTAGTTGTAGGTCACTTCTGAATGGATGCAAAAGTATTTTAGACGATAGTGAAAGCGGTGGTCTTAAGAATTAAATCGCGTGTCAATGGTGATTGGGTTAGGATTAATAATGGAGGGTATAGACAGGGTTGTGTTATGTCTCCTTGGTATTCAATTTGTATTGGATGGGGGTATGAAAGAATTCGAGGGGATTGGCAGGGAAATGGTTGGTTTAGAATGGTGGCACGAGATGGAGAGCATGAGTGGAGGGCTGGCGCCTACCTATATTATATGGGGATGATTTGGTTGGCTGAGCGAATCTGTTGAAGAGAGTTTGGATAAGGATTGGGCTGAGGATCATTGGCGAGCAGACCCAGGATGTGTGTTTCCTGTTAAAAGAGGCGGCAGGCTTTGCAAAATGTTAAACTGTGGACGGTGAAAAATAGATAACAGCTATACTTCGAGTACGGCAATACAAACAACTCCTCATCGGCTCAAAGGACTCACTATAAAGGACTCAGATGTAACCACAGTGTGCACAATAAGAGTCAAGCGGTTATGGTTGTGAGGAGCGACACTCCTCTAGTGTTGAAGTTATATAGCTATCTAGTTACGATGAGTGAAGCAGCTCAACAAGTTGTTCCTGAGTTAAACTTACTTTAGGAGTATATGTTGGTATGAGACTTAGAACGGAACGACCGATGCGAGCTGTAGTAGGAAAGTTTGTGAATGGCGAGAGCAACGGGTGGCTGGATGCAATTACAATCGCTTTGGTGCAATCGCATAAGGGACTAGAGTCTTGAGTTGTCGCATAGCGGTCTTACATGAGGGTACTGTTGTTACTCTGTGTGTATCGCATCTATGAGTATAGTTGAGACCTATGGTCTGGCAGATAAGAAGTATAAATCTAAAGCTTCAATGTGTTCAGATGGACAATCTTAGGGGTTGCAGAAGATCAGGGTGAGAAAAGAATTGATTTAAGAAGAGGACATGAATACGCTCATTAGAGCCTAGCAGTGGGAACTACCCATTGGGATGTTGTGAAGAAAGGCGGTAAATGATGGAGAATGTAAATGAAAGTGAATGTGGATCGATCGTGTTTGGTCCCCTGTGGAAAGAATATGAATTTGAGTCGTCGGTTGGTTAACGCGGCATGTATTATGTGAGGCCTGATTACTGTTGCCCCGCTGTTGAGGTACCGATCCGCAGGGCGTGGGAGATCCGAAGAGAAATTGGATCGAGTAGACTAGTGAACGAATGTCTGAAGGAGAGAAATGTGAACGCTTAGGCAGAGGCGAGAATGAGAGGTGCACTCAGCATGATAGCGAGAGAATGGCGGTATTTGGTATGGGCGGCATGGGAATTTGTTGGCCCACCTGGTTCCAGGGTATAGAAAACCCTTACAGTGAACCGACTTTCCTATAACTGAATGAGGGCCGCGTCGCGGGTCCCATGCATGATCTAGGGATGGATTATTTCTGTCCTGGTGGACGAGCTCTCACTAACTTACATGGTTTACATGAGGGGGCGTAAGGTGCGCCTGGCGCTATTCTTTTCGACGTTTGCTCATGTTCTTCCTACGGCTTCCTTTCCGATGCTCGTGTACAGCACCTCTTACCCCCAATGCTTGGCGGGCAAAGGGAAGTCTGACCGTGAAGAAGAAGAAGAGAATATATATATTATATTATATATCATGATACTATATATATTTATACTATATAGTAGTTATATAGATATAATAATCATATAATAGTATTAATCATTCTACATTCTAACTACCTTCCATAACTAATATATAGTTATATATTAATCTATAGCTATAATATATATATTATATAGTATATATCATATATAATATATATAATATTTAGCAAAATCTACCTTTCTAACGTGCGGTATTTCTCCGTTTCTTAGAGGTTAACACGCGGCTGGCGGGGACTAACAGGAAATGAAACCTGAAAAGGCCGGCACTCAACAAAACATCTTCAAACAAACACATCAAACACCCAAGGAATAAAAGCATATCATTCTAACTCAATTAGCACAAAATAATATAATCTCCATCCATCAGATCGTAAACTTACATTTGCCCCCCTATCTGGGAAATGATATGTATACCCAACTAAAACCAGAAAAGACCCCTCGTCGACCCTGTTCAATCATATCGCGCCCATCTCTCATATATCAACACCCTACGCCCAAATCTCACTAGAAAAAAAACTAACTTCACTATGAAGGTTAAGGCTACTCTGCTCCAAATTCCAACACTATTTTCAAAAGCAAAACCCACTCAAACCTAACAACAGCACTCATTACCATTATAAACCCACAAGTTCACAACGGCCTCTAAAATCACGCATCCTTAACCCCAAGTCTTGAGAAGTGGATACCTGTATATTATATAGTATATAGCTACTTTACTACATATATATATATATATTAGAGTATACATATAATATAGTACTATATATATATATATATTATAATATATATATTCATAATAATACAAATTATATAAGTACTAATTATAGTAATATATAATGTATATAAGAGTTTGACTAAATATCTGAGGGACTGATTGGTGAAAGAAATGGTAGGGGATGTTTAAGGAATAGACCAAGTGCTAGAGGATGTGTGGATCAAAATCTTTACATTGAAGAAAATGATTAGAGAACATGAGAGAAGCAAGAATAAAATTAGTATTTAGTTTTCAATGGATTTACAACAGGCGTAGTATGATAGAGTTAATAGGGAAGCTTTTATGGCAGGTGTCTTAGAGTGTATATGGTGTTTGGGGTAGCTCTGAATGGAATCCAAAAGTATGTATGACGATACGTTGAAGCATGCTATTGTAGAGATAAATGGTTAGTCAATGGTGATTTGGTTTTGCCTTTAGGATTATGTGGAGTGAGACAGCGGTGTGTTGAATTATCTCCTTGGTTATTCAATTTGTATATAGATGGGCCTGTGACGCGTTTATGAAAACAGAATTCGACCGGTACCTCCACACGGGACATCGGCTGGCCCAGGGGGAAGCGCGCGATGGCAGGAAATGCGGTGTTCATTGTAAGTAGAATATGGAGAATGGAGATGGTGGAGGGTGCCGTGCCCTACCTATTATATTGCGGATGATTTGGTTCTGGTTTTGTGCCGCGAATCTGAAGAGAGTTGAGAAGATTGGTAGAGAGATTTGGCAGGGTACCGTATGTAAAAGGAGGGGTTTGAGAAAGTAAACCTAAGATAAGAGTAAAGGTTTACATGGTTGTGAGTGTTAGGAACAAGTCCTCGTGTTAGTATGTTAGTGGTGAGCAGCTGGAGCAGATGTCTGAGTTTAAATATTTATCCTATATATATTTGTTGGAATGAGAAGGGAACGGATGATTGCAAGGAGTGATTAGTAGGAAAGTTAGTCGAAATGGAGGAAACGGTTTGCTGTTGTTGCAATTAATCGTTGGTGAATGTTAGAAGGGACTAAGTCGTGAGATGCGCTAGAGTTCTTACATGAGGGGATGTGATTACCCGTGTTCGATTGATATAGGTAGGTGAGACTAGCGTCTGGAATAAGCAGTATAGATCTAAAGTCAATTTGTGTTCAGATGGACAATCTTTTTAGGGGCAGCTAGGTGTGAAGAATTAATAAATGAGGAATGAACGTATTAGTGAGATGGTTGTGTGGATGAAGAAAGGGGTATATGAAGGAATAAATGAAAGTATAGTTGAAATGGTTTGGTCACGTTCTTGGAAAGGATGAATGATAGTCGGTTGGTAGTGCGAATGTATAGGACGAGTGTGTTGGAAACCGACCGCTGGGAGACCGAGACAAAAGTGGGATTGGAGTCTGCGTGAACGAATGTTACTGAAAGGAGAAGAATTGATGTTGGCAGAGGGGAGATATTAAAGGTGCATGATAGGAGAGAACGGCGCGTAGTTTTGTTATGGGGCATGGTTGTGGCCCACACTGGCACAGGCATGAAGCCCTTTAACATTGAACGAGTTTTACCATCAGTAGGGTCTCGCTCGGTGCCCATTAAGCTTTTAGGCGTGGATATTTCTGTCTGTGACGAGCTTTCACTAATTAATGGTATACAGAGGGGGCGGTAAAGCTGTGCTTCTTTCTCGACATTTGTGCATACTCTTCCTAACTGCTTTTCTTTTCGTGCTTGTTTAGACCTGCCTTACTCCCAACTTGGGAAAATAAGGATAGGTGAAGAAAGAATATAGAGAGAGATATAATATATACTATACTATATATAAGCATATAATATATATATATATATTTATACTATATATCATATATTATACTATATATAGGTTAATAATATATATATAACTTTATAGTAAATTATATATATATACTATATTATATATCGTAGTATATAATAGTATAAATAATATAATATATATTCTTTCCCTTCTTCCCTTTATCTACCTTTTTTTTCGCAAGATTAGCGGCCTGCGTATGACCAGACGGTCCCGTGTTGCTCTCGCTTACATAGCAGTCGCGAAAGAAAAGCAGAGGAGAAGTGCCAAATCGAACAAAGTCTGTCTCATTCATGCCGAAAAAGACAAGTCCCCGCTAGCCCGTCTTTACCGGCCCCCCCTCGTGTACCATTAAATTAGTTATGAAACTGTCGTAGGTTCCTGTCACCTCCTGTCGCATATCCCAGAAAATCCACTCCTTGCGCGACGGTATGCCCTGTGAGAGCCGGTTTCGTGCGCAATCCTTCCCACATTCGCGGATCCACTCACAACATATTGTTCAAAGTCGTTCAAGGCGTTTTTTCACTTTTTTTATTTGTTCCTGTTTTTTTTGTGTTTCTTATGGATTGTAGGACGGCTTCGCGATTACGATGGCAGTGGTGCGGCGGTCAGCCACAACCATACCGCTCGCTTTTACAACACCCGCGCGCCATTCTCTACCTATCTATTGCACCTAATTGCTTCTCTACCTGCAAACATTCCTTTACCGACTCAATCCACTATTTTCGTAACGTCGCGTGGGTCTCCCATAACCAGTCGGTTGTACCCGAACACAATCACCACTATACACTCCGCGTTAAACACACCAAAACTGCATCGGTAGAATGGACCCATTATCATTCATCCTCTTCCACGTGATTCGGACCACATCTCAAGCATGGACATTTACATTTAATTTCTCTCGTTTACCCCTTTAATCTTCAATACCCCACAACTTTTCATAATATGATTTCATTTGCAATTTCCATGAATTCTTCTCACACTGGCAACACCCGCCCTAATCGATTCTGTCCACCTGACATCTTCGACACTTTAGCGACTCTTATACTTTCTTCATTCGCAGACCATGAAGTTCTCGCTACTATTTACAATAACACATAGGCGGTAACAAGACATACCCCTCATGCAAACCTAGCGCGACCTTCAGACTTGTCCTTTTACACTTTCCAACCACTGCGACTTTTCAATTAGCACCAGTGCCACCGCAGCGTCGTACCTGTTCAACATACTTTTCGCCTGCTAACAACGACCTCCGTGCATCCACCCAGATACCCATCTCATCAACCACATATCCATCAACATTATTCGTAACTCAAGACCACTTGTTCCAGCTTGACACTCAACTCCTAAACATGAACTTCACACTGATATGGATTAATCATTGCACCTCACAATCAACACTACACAATAACCTTACTTCCTATCTACCATTATACTTTCAGGCCGCCTCATCTTATTAACATACCCTTGCCTAAATGCTCATCTCAACCAATTCCCTTCTCAAACTCTCTTCAGATTCACTCATAAGATAACCAAAATAATCCGACCATACCATGTAAAATTACGATAGCGTGTCAGGCTCTCCACCTCACCTCCATCATTCTAACACCATTTCCATGCCACTCCCACCTCTAATTAATATCTCTTCATATATTACCCCATCCATTTACAAACTTGCCAATATACAAGTGAACCAACACCACCCAACTCCCCTGTCTCACTCTAGCCTATTAATACCATAACCCAAGTCAACCACTTTGACACCAATCTTATTATTCATGCACTCTGAGAGCCTCACTATCCTCAGTACACACTTTGATTCCATTCAGAAGCCTACCACCAAACACCATATATATAACACTTACACCTGCCATAGAGTCCTTCCCTATTAACCCTATGTCATACGCCTTTGGGTTGCAAATCCATACACCCTAAATACAATTTATTCTTTTTCTTCCCTTCTTTTTAACGTTCAATCATTTGTATTCCAATGGTAAAGATTTAGGCCAACAACACTCTCTCTTTCCCACTCTAAACAAGCACCCCTCTTATGTTTCTTCGCTAGGCCAATCAGTGGTCGCTTACAGATCACCCTCTCATGCACTCTTGCTTTCGACTATCATATTCAAGCACCTAATATGCTTTCCCATACAAACGATCTTCAATAAACGTTTGATTTGTCCACTTAAAATTTCTACAGGTGTTCCCCTTTTGCATCACCTTACCTCTTCTTATATAAGTATATTATACTTTAATATATTTGGTACTATAATACCTTAATGTATCATAATCTGCTTCATTCACATCATCCCTTGGAATCCTATTACCCTCCATTAAACGCTTTTACTTATCACAACCTCCATAATATCAACATCATATAATCCACTAACATCTGCGATTTACCTCACGTTTAAATTAATCATTTCACCATTAATTTCAATTCTATACCTGCAGATTTTTATCCTCAGTTTACGACTTTTTTTCTACCACTTGCTATCTCCAATACTCATACCTCCTTGCTCTAATATACCCTATCGCCAAAGATACCTCTATATTCCTTGTAGTCCGCACCATTCTAAACCCTAACACTATTTACACTATTCATGCCCTCGTTCACTTATACTTGCCATATATTACTGCAAGATTGTCGACTAGTGTTCTTTCCCTACTCCCCATCATCATCCATATTCGATATTCTAATCAGTTATCAAAAGCGACCAATCCTCATATCATTTACTATTCTTAAAAAGCCAAACATTCCCCGCGTTCTAATTCTCAATTCTTTATGACCTTCGCGTACTTCCTTCCAGTTAAGGTATAACTATATCATATCGAATATATATTTATATTATATCTAGATATGGTGACAAGGAAAGTAGGATGATAATAATATGATGAAGAATATATATAATATACTTATATATTCCATAACTATAAGCAAATCGAAACTTGTTGAATTATATATATATAGATATATATGATACTATATATATTATATACTAGAGGAACATAATATTAATAGTTAATATACTTATAATAGAATTATGATAGTAACATAGAATTCTATTGTAACATTTAAATGTCATTTCTTGCTTAATATGGGGTGATATAATATTATAGTATAATGTATAATATTATATATATACTATATATTATATATCAGGGGCGCGTATACTAGGGTAGGAGCTCCTAGCCCAATATTTTTTTAACTTTTATAATATAAATAAGTTTAAAAAGGAAACAATAAACAAAACATAATTCTTAGACTGAAATTTGATTTATGTCTATGTTTCTGCTACTAAAAACAAGAACTTTGATTTGTAAAAAACTATAACTTATTCTAAACGAGAAAATCAACTACATATGTAGAGAGCTTAACACATCGGGATACCTTCTTCTAATAAATTAAAAAGTCCAAGATCTTTGGAAATTTATCCATCCCTTACTGGTTTCTATCGCTAACTAGTAAATTATAAGCTATGGCGGGCGCTCACGGGTAGATCTTCATATTTCATCCTTAAACCATAATGATTAAATACGAGACAAGCACTGAAAAACAAAAGACCAGAAGCGTCAATAAACCTTGAGCTGAACAGAGTGTACTGAATAAAACGTGTCCAGAAAAAAAAATACGCCAAAAAAAATTATCTCAGCCGCCAGGTAAAGAAATAATGATTCGACCGATACGAAAAAATTTTCAGCATATATTTAGCGTTCAATCTTTTTTCCAGTCACTATATAAATCAGTAAGTAACCTCTTGACAGAATATAAAGACTTGAAGTCAAAATACTCTAAATCTCTTAGTCTAACATAAGTATAAACCTCATTAACTTCTAATAATCAAACTACTATGAATAATAACTACCATATCAAAACATATCTCTCCTTACTCTCATATCTCCATGTAAATGACACTAATAATACATCAACATCTACATAATGACATTTAATGGTCTAATAAATCATGTTCTACATGATACTATCTATACCATTCGGACATCTCTTTAACTCCATTCTTAATACTAATAATTAACTATCTCGATATCTACCAGTTCAATATTTTAGGTTTATTCTTTTTTTTCAAAAAATACCAGCTTATCCGCTCGAGACTTTACCCTCTTCTGTTCTCTGCCTTGCTTCCCCCACCATCTTTCTCTATCCTCTCATACTGCTCATCACTTCCTTCTTCTTCTCTTCTTTCTCTGCTTCCTTCCCATCACGTGGGGGAAACTATCCACTTCCACTGTTACTCTATCTGCTTTTCTTTGCTCCTCCTTCTTCAAGTACAGTCTTCACTTCTCACTTCTTCAATCGGTTGTCTCTCTTCTCAGTATGCCTCCTCTCCTTCTTTCCTCCCAACTTTCTCCTGCCCGTTCTACCTTCTTTCTACTTATGTGCTACTAGCATTCCTTCCCATCGTTTCTCATCACTCCCTCTTATATCTTTTGTCCTAAATCTCTCTAGTTTCTGCTTTCTAATGTCTGGACACTACTCTTCTTCGTTCAACTGCCCTCTTGTCTGCTGACATCCTCCTCGTTCTCCTCCATATCTTCTTTTCTTGCTCTAACAATACTACTATCCTCTCTATCACTCTCTCTCATCTCTCTCTCTCTCTCTCTCTGCTCTACTCCTCTAACGTGCCATGCGCTCTCTGGACTCTCTCTCTACTCTCTCTGTTTCATCTTCTTGACTTTCTCTTCTAACTCTTCTTCCCTATGCTCAGTCGATCTTTCTCTCTCTCCATCCTCTTCCGACTGCCTCTCTATCTCTCTCATATCTCTCTTCTCTCTCTTTTCGTCATTACTATCTCTCTTCTTCTTCTCTCATCCTGTGCTCCTCTCAATTCCTCGATCCTTTCCTTACCTTTCTCTCTCAAATTCTTACTCACCTCACCTTTCGTTCTTCTTAAGCCATAGAATATCGCAGTGTGTCTCTCCTCGTTCATTCTTCGGGTATGGCCGCTCATACATCTTCTCCTCTCTTCCTCTCTTCTTTCTCTCTCTATATATCTCTCTCTCGTCTCTACTCTATCTCTCTCTCTCTCGTTCTTCGTCTCTCCTTATCTCATCCTCTCTCTCTCTCTCTCTCTCTCTCTCTCTCTTCTCTCCTCTTCTCTCTCTCATCATCTCTCTCTCTCTCTCTCTTCTCCTCTTCCTCTTACTCGTCTCTCTGCTCCTCCTCCTTGTCTCTCTCTCTCTCTCTTCTCTTCAATATATTCAGTAGAGCTAGGTAGTGATAGAGTAGGAACTGAAAGTTAACTCATCACATTCTCCTTTATTCTATAAATATACTTATATACTATATTAATAAATATACCAGCTATTAACTCTACCCTACTAATTACTCCATTCCAATACTAATACCCTATATATCTACTACTATATATATATTAATAAGATTATATATGATAGCTGCCTACCCAATTATAACCTTCAAGGTAGCCACTGATATATATATCCCTTGCCTTCTCATAACTGGGGGTAGGGTGCTCAAACATGCACAGGAAATTAGTCAACTATGAGCATTGTCTAAGCAGTATAAAAATAAGTAGCAGCAGGACCTCATAACCAGCTCTCTTTCAATTACCACTATGAGTACGTCTACATAAATGTGAGGTGAGAGCCAACCCAGAACTACCACTATAGACAAAAATGTGATGGAGGAGGAGCATCAAAAAATAATAGATCATTCGAAAAATGATTAGAGGCAGAAGACAAAGATTACATATATATGTGACAATGCACATTACTATGATAATCAATATATTGGCATTAATAAATCTCTTAATAATAAACATGATCAAGTAAAAATATTTCAACTAAGAAAATTAAATATTTTTAGAACGATTAAAGCTTTCTTGTACACATGAGCCTTTTTTTTTCTTCTTCTTTTTCAATAAAATTGTAAAAAAATGAAAAACTTACTTTTTCTCCTAATTCATCGAAAATTGGTGCCAATTTCTTGCAGTGGCCACACCAAGGTGCATAAAATTCAACTAAAGCATCTCTACCACTGTTCGCCACTAAATCATCAAAGTTTTTAGCAACAGCCACCTTTACTGCAGCGCCTTCATTATCCGGAACAGCTTCAGATTTTATATATGGTTCCAATTCATCTCCTTTAAGTTGTTCGAGGAATACTTCCAGATTTTCCATCCTTTGAGCAAATAATTAAAACTAGTTTAATATAATACTGACAGGGGTTGGAAAAACAAAATAAAAACAGTTGACGGGCCTTCAGTTTTGCTTTCTTTTAAGAAAGTCTGTAAAAAGCAAATAGGTATCTATATAAACAAATACCGTATCTTTAAATATAATTACCCCGAGAAAAGTACTACAAATGAACAAAATTATGATATAAAAGGAAGTAGGTTACTATATGAATCATCATATGACATTTACCTTTAAAATAGGCTACTTTTTTTTCCTTTTTGGAAGATGTGGGGATTTTTTTATTGACAAACTTAATAATGAAGCTTTTACCATAATTAATTATTTCTGCATTATCCTTTTGCAATTAAAGCTATTTCATGTTATCCATGGTAAGTTTAGTTACCTATCTTTTTGTAGATACGAAAGGCTGCAATTTCATTTTGCAAATCTTTTTTTAATATAATGAAGCATGCTATACAAATGTTTTTGAATTATTAAACATATCCCAAAGAGAAAAAGAAATAAAACTTACGTAAATTCATCCTTCATAACAAACTTCTTATCTTTGGCATTTCTTGCACAGACAACAGGCTTATCTCCGGGAACAAAATCTATACCAAATTCATTGATTTCATGTTGGAAATCATCTTTAGAAGCAACAGCAAAGGTGAAATCGTCTTTGAAGCTCTGCGCTACTTTAAGAATTCTATTCCTCCAGTAATTTGTACCTTTTGAATTCTTTACGTAGTCAACATTGTAATAAGCAACGACCAAAGGACTTTTGAAATCTTGTACTGAATCAGGTGTTCTGTGACCAACAAGTCCATGACTGCAAAAATAAATTAACTTTCATGCACTTTGATGTAAATAAAAATGGGGGAAAAAATAAATAAAAACTGCTACTAGCTTTAAAACACCTGAGTGAGAAAAGTATGTTAACAAAAACGTTGTCAAATAGCATAGGTTTTCACCACCGCTCACGGGCAGAGCCCTACTCGAGGGGATGTTAAAACATTAAAAAATCGTCACCCAACGCAAATTACGCAGATGAGCACAGAGCAGGCCTTAAAGTGAGAGATTAAATTCAGCAGGAAACAGAAGATGGAAGAGAATTCCACAAAACAGGTGGCTGGAAAGAAGGAAGCACCTCAACGAACAAGCCTAGAGTCTACACAAAACTTATGTGCAGACACTACACATCTTGTGCTACGAGGATTTCGTAAAGGTGGTTGGTGCGCGAGTGGTAAGTTCCTTCGCGCACTTGCCGCTGTGGTATCTATAGAAAAGAGACAAAGTTCCAACATCGCGTCGCAAAGATAGAGTGTCAAGTGACCTGGAAAGTTCAGAACAGTTTATAAACTTTTTGACCTTTGAGTTTGACTCGACCATGTCCAAAAGAGGAGGGAAACTAAAACCGCCAGAAATATGAGAGCAGTACTCCATACACGGGCGGATAAGACCTTTGTATAGTTGGAATAAATGAAGAGGAAAAAAGTCTCGCCGTCTAAACATAACTCCCAGCTTCTTTGAGGCCGAAATAGCAACCATTGTGATACGAGATTCCCAAGACACTTTTTTGTTTATAATAAGACAAAGAATTTTTATATTGTCAACAGTAGAAACGAGAACCAACGAAAAAGATAGCAAAGTTAGGTGTCTTAGAGAGGGAGATTTGAAAATGATGGGTATTTAAAGAATTGAATTTCACCAAGTTGAGAAGGCTCCACCGAGAAATTCTATAAAGATCAGTGAGAATGGAATCGTAAAGATTAATTCGTGAGGCAATTCTGGAACCAAAGGAGGGAGCAGATTTGAAATTTGTTGAAGAATGGAGGATTGAGTCATCGGCATGAAGTTATAGGAGCAGCTGAAAAGATTAATGGAAATCAGGAATAGAGTACTAGAGATAAGAGAACCCTGTGGGACACCACAAATGACATGGAAGTATGGTCGTCCCATCAACAGACAATATTGAGCGATTTGAAAGAAAGCTAGACATAAGTAAGCAAAAGAGAATAAGGGGAGCCTGTAAAGTAGTGATGAGTGCCATACCCGGTCAAATGCCTTAGATGTGTCAAGCGCCACCACACAGGTCTCCCCATAGTCTTCCCAAGGGTGGAAAAACATAAATCGGTTAGATAGGCAAGTATATCACCCGTAGATCTCGAGCGCCGATGGTGATCTATAAGAGCGAGATTCCAGATGATCTAAGAAATGACAGTTGAGAAAGGTTTTTATCTTAAAAGATCTTAGGATACAAGTGAGACGTATCATGATCTAGGTTCTGATTAGTTAAAAAAGGATCAGAGAGGTACCGTTTCTTCTGGAATAAAGGTAATTGGACATATATGTGCAACTTCTCCAACCAAATGGAAAACTGCTAATTATTGAAGTGCATAGGAATATAGTGAAGTAGAGTAATCAAATGGAGTGTGGGCTCCATCTCAGAAGCACACTTCCTCAAAACTCAGGGAGGAATGCCATCCGGGTCGCTCGCCTTCCTAAAATTCATAGATTTAAGGAGTCCATGCACCCGATCAAATGTAATCACAGGTAAAGGCATAAAACAGAGTCGTTCAGGGTTTAATTAGAAGAAAACAAAAAGGTCTAAGAGAATGATCTTTTCAGTTGGAGTATTAGCAACAGAACCATCAGAGCGAATAAGAGGAGGAAAAGCAGATTTACAAAAGTTGTTAGAGATGCTTCTGGCAAGAAGCCATAAAGATGTCAGTGGGATACCAAGGAGGGCAGAGCACTTTCGTTTAATGAAAGTCTGCTTTGCTCGTCGAGAGTATCTGGCTGCCACAATTTTTGAGCCGAATGGAAATATAGCAGAGAGTTGATATGTACTGAGAACGTGCAATTTTTCGCATCCCAGATAGCATTGTCTTTCTAGGCCTAAATGGCCAGAGAACCACCATGATTTTTTTTGGCATTTATATGGGGTTAGCTTAACTTCATTATTTCAGCTCTGGTAATTCTCAGGACAAATTTTAACTAAGGTAAAATTTACACGTATTTAGAGTAAATATTTTATCTAAGGTTTTATCCTTTTCTTCTAACATTTCTTCTAAGAGATATTCATTCCTTCAACATTTAACTCCACAAAATTTTCCATCAAAATCGCTGAAAATGTCATTTTGGACATGGGTTTTAGGGGGAAGGCAACCGATCTAAAGTTGACATTTTTTGGAATGTTACAACTATAATGGCTTTGGCTTAATAAAAAAAAAAAAAAAAAAAAAAAAAAAAAAAAAAAAATTTGAACTTTCAATATTGCATACCCTTTTTTTCTTCAGGGTGCCCAAAAATGATTGAGAAAGTTGACAAATTTAAGAGCTCATTATCTCTGGTGGGTAATATAGTCTAAAATTTAGCAGTAACCCTTTACTGCTCACGCGGAAGAATTCGTTGTCTAAACATGCATTTTTAGAGAACTTAAGAATTTGTATAGAAAAACTCGAACGATTTGGTCTGCTAATTCATTCTTCTATTTATTTATAATGTATTTTTCCTTCATGAAATTAGTATTAGAACAAATTCATGAAGGCGCGTGCATTGTCAGATAGTGCGAGAGCCTGATACATCATTGCTAATCATTGTTCAAAACGGACTTTTTGAAAAAGTAGCTAAATTTAGAGCTCAATATATCTTGTGCACAAATAAATGAACGTCTGAAATTTACAAATAAATAAACGTCTGAAATTTACACACTAAGTAATTTACTATAAGTAACTTTATGTAAAATATAAAGTTCCAGACTCGGGTAATTTAAGAGTTTTATTAATGTCAAAAAAAATCCACATCTTCAAGTATTACAATGGACTAATTACTACGTCTTAATACTGGTTTTTATGGGTAATTAAAACTTGTATTGTTTATGCTTTAAAATGTAAACAATCATCACATGGGTACATAGTACCATTGAAAAATGTGCTAAGGAAAGCCAACCTCATGGAAGGTAGAATTTATTTCAGAATTGAGGGGGAATTTGCCAAAATGATATTTGGAGACAATTTCATTATTTTCATTCGACCTATGAAATAAAAGGCAAAACTATCATTTGGTTGTTCTAAAACTTCAATTTCGAACATTTTTGTCTATCTAACCGTTTAATTTCTGTCAAATATGGGCCAAACTTTAGTGCCAACTGCCAATATATCAAAAAAATTAAACTTGAAAGTTTTAATTAAAAAAAAAATTTGGTTACTAGTATATTGTTTAGGGGGGAGATAAACTTTTGCATAGAACATGCTCTTATATCTTTGGGGGGGTAAATGGTTTGATATACCATATATTGGAGCACATAGTGGCACTAGAAAACAAATGCTTAGAGAAAAAGAAAACATTCAATATTGAAATTTTAGAACTTGACCTACACAAAGGCACAAAAATGGCAACCCTGTTGAAACCAATGTGAATAAAAAAATCTATTTTGTTCTTTTGAACTCGAACATATAAAGACAATAGGTATAAAATAAACTATTTTGGAAACGGTTGAGCAACCAATGTAGGACCACTTATCTGGATTGACCCTACAGGTAATCCTTCTCCCTGCTGTTACACACACATGCGCGCGCACTACTATTTCAAATTATTTTTCCATTGCTTACATCTTCGATTTTTTCTTTCTTCCTTAAAATATTACTTTTATCTTCACATTTATAGGTATAAAAAAACTATTTCTCTCATGTGATTCTTTCCCCAATCTTATGATGCTTTCATAATTCGTGATTTATACCCATCTTAATTATCTGCCCATAATTCCCAAAATGCTTTATTTATGTAGAATAAGGGCACTATTCTTTCTTAATTATAACTAATATTAATCAGTTTTTCTCATTATGTATCACATATTGGCTAACACCTTTCTATTCAATAATAAACTTTCAATTAAATAAATAAAAATACTATACTTTCAAACCATGTGTTCAAAAATTATTTTATTCATTTTCATGAGGTTTAATTGACTATCTGAAATAATCTGTCTTACATTAAAATTCATTTATTCAAACAACAAAAGTGACTCATTTATGTTGAATAATATTTTGAAAAAAAAAAAATATATTCATATAAATCATCACATTCTTCTCTTGATAACATTGAAGGTAATATTTCACAAAAATTCGAAAACTCTTCGTAATATGTAAACAAACAAATACCAGGAATTTAGCTTCGCATATTCACAAACCATATTTAATAGAAAAAATTAATTAAATTAATTAATTTTAATTAAAAAGCTCATTATAATAGCGAAATAATTATATTAAGTTTCTCAGTTTGAATCGCTCGGCGATGGTTCAAACTTGAAATGTTAATTCTTCCACTCTAATATGCAAAATATTTTAAACTGCAAAACTTAACTAATTTCTAACATCTTTTCTTACTCATTTTTTACTTTGCAACTCTTTAGAAGGAAAAAATTCATAATCATTTTCGAGACCTAAAATTTTTAAAGCCAATTTTAAGTATAAATAAAACTAACACCAGAATGCTTATCTATAGATTTATCACTTTGCTTGAAAAATAGAATCTTCAAATTTTCCTATATTGCAGTCAAGAGCCATTGAATACACTAAGTCGACAGATCTGGAAAGGCTCGAAACTTATTAGCCAAAAGTGAGAGTCTGAACTGAGTAACTATAATCCTCTAGCAGTCGGTTTTAGGACCATATTTTTTAACATCTGAGCTTAGTTATTTTAATTTTTAGACATGAGTCCGAATCTTGAACTCGAGTTTACTCCTACCTAGCTTGGCCAGAAGGATCAAAATTCTGCTCTTTCTCTAAACAAAAACTTCCCAGATGTGTACAGCAACCTTCGTGAATGCACTCTGCGTGAAAAAATTTGACTTGGAACATTGAGCATTATATTAAAATGGAAGTGTTGTACAACATGCTTTAGAAAATATTACAAAAAGAGTATATCTAATATATATCTCCGGAGAGGAGTTGACCATTACCTTCTCTGCACTTCCCTCTCTCCCAAAGCCCACTTCAGAGTATTGTACCAACTCTCTCGCTATTACTCATTTTACTTGAAGACATGTTTCTCAGCTTCTTTCGATGGAAGATAATCCTTTGCTTTGTCAGGTCAAACCTTTATATTTAACATATTCCATTCCTCGCATTAATAATTTCCATGAATAGTATGAGTAAATTGTGTTAGACGAAACTCCGCTTCTACACACGAATTATGACAAAGTCGATTGTGTAGTAGATGATTGTTTATATGATTTTTTAATCCCAATTTGACATCTCCACAATATAGAGTGGTAGCTTCTGTGTTTGATTAGGTTAACATGTGGAATGGGTGGATGTGGAGGTCTATAACCCAGTTGGGGGTTTTCGTTTAAACAGATATATATTAGTGTGGAGCGTTTTTAGCCATGAGACATCTCTGACCTCCTCGGCTCTCCTTTGCGTCATCTCCAAATCATAAACATCATAGCTGGATTTTCATGTCAGTTAAAGGAACTTGCCCTGGATGCTATTGATTGCGAGTCTCCTTTCTAGATCTCTCTCGCGTCAAGAAGTACTAGTCGAGTCGTCATGTATAATAAGGGCTATCTCTCCGCTGTACTGGTCCGGGTTTTGTGATGGAGCGAGCCTCTGGTTGTGTCCCATTGGAACACGCCAATGAACCCTACCTTGCGAGATTGCATAGTGTGGTCTGTCATCTACTTTTTGTGGAGCTGTAGGGTGGTGTATTCTCTCTTTTGCACTGTTTGGTATATGCCAACATCTTTATCACCTTAATAGCTTATAAAGGGTTGAACCTCGGACAAGAGTACATGCTGGGTTTGTCCCTCGTTCGACTTCTTGGTCATTCTTCAACTACTTTTTCGGGTTATCTCGGGCTGGTATGCTCTCTACACCACACAGGTGTCGTTGTTCGGGATAGATGAACGTGTGTATTGAAATTTATTGATGAGGTTAGTATAGTAATAGTCTGTATAAATTTAGTATATAGGTACTAATACATATATATATATAAATATATATATAACTTATATATATACCTACATTCCTATTTACTTCCCGATTATTATTTTGTACTATTATTTTATATAGATATCCTCCGATGTCCACCTTTGGCTATATATATATATATTAACTGTATACAATATGTGGTCAAGTACTATATATCGGTTATATTATATATATATAGTGTATATTGCTCAAATAGGAATAAAGATAGAATGAGAAATAAAAGAAATAGCAATATATAGTTATATATATATATATATATAGTGTATGTATTAGTAGTAGGTAGCATAGTAGTGGGTAGGTGCTTCAGCTACCATTGATTTTTATCAGTGGAAGCAAGAGTGTAGTTAGGCAGGCTCTATGCATAGTTAGAGAGGCTCTCAGGTTAAGTAGTTAAGCTCTGTATGTAGTTAGAAACGCTCTGGGGTAGACAGGTTAAAGAGATTAGATAGGTATTGAGTTACCTATTGGGAACGCTCTGTCGATTAGGGGGTTTCGTTCATAGCTTTGTGTTGGTTTAGCAATTATTTTTTTTGTTTGCGGTGAATTTGGGCGGTAAAGGTAAGAAGAAAGGTAGTGCGAAAGAGTCTGGGAGTGTGAGGAGTGGAGGGACAGGATAAAGTGAGAGAGATTAAAGTCATTGAAGGAAAAGTACGAAAGAGTTGACATTTAGTGGTGATGTGAATACTGATGAATGAGATATGGAAAAAGTGAATGCCTGGTATGATGCATGTGGTGAGGAAAGAAAAAAACCAGCGGGTGAAATATTGCCGAGTCTAGGAGCAAAAGCATTTGAGTGTGTCTGTGTTATATAGAATGGAGAGAGTTGGGTAAGCAAGAAGGTATGAATGTTATAATTGCGAAGTTACATGAAAAGTATGCTAAGGAAAAACAAAGATAGGCATGACAGGATTTGCGAATATTTCTACATTAAAAGAAAGAGTGGCGAGACTAAGAGAGAGTATGTCAATAGGTATGAATTGACTGAGAAAAAGTGTAAGATCATGTGTAAAATAGATCTTGGTGACGATATGAAGTATGTTCATCTGTTAGAAGGAGCAAATGTAGGTAGTAATCAGAGGCAAATGGTATTAGCGTAGTTAGGAGAAAATGTTGGTAGTAATCAGAGGCAAATGGTATTAGCGTAGTTAGAAGGAGCAAATGTTGGTAGTAATCAGAGGCAAATGGTATTAGCGTACTGTGGTAGAGGTGAACGGAAGTTTAAAGCTTTTAGGGATGCGCTAGTTAAAGTCTGTGAAGGTTTGGAAAAGAAAAGTGATGAAAGATGACAAAGAGGATAGTGTGTGGATAAGAGTGGTTAGTATATGAATCAAAGGAGAGAAAGTGGACCAGTGAGAGAGAAGTGGGTAGATGGTAAGAGGAATATAAAATAAAAGTTTGGGAACGTAATGGAGTGCTTGATATGCAAGTCAAAGTTTCATTTTGCATACAGTATGTCCTGAAAATATTAAAAATAAGTGGGATGGTGGAAGAGATATAGGGGTTGGTAGAGCTCAACAGATGATGAATGTAGTGAGGAGTGAAGACTCTGGAGTAGGAAGAGGACATGACAGACGGTGAATCGTGAGGAAAAAGGGGAAAACCGTGTGTATCATATGGAAGACGGGGAGAAGAGGATTGGATGGTGTGTAATTGAAAGATATGAGGTGGACAATAGAATGGGTATGAACAGAAGGAATAGGTTTGGTAATGTTGAAAAGGACCAAATGAAAAAGTATCTGCTAGTGAAGACTGGAATGAGGGAGAGAGATGTATAGGTGTGGGTAGAGCTGAAAGATTGATTGAACTAGTGAGCAAAAATGATAAAATTAAAGGTTTTGGTAGAGGAGTAAGCAGAAGTAACAGTCCTGTGTATCTAAATGATAAGGAAGAGGTGAAGAAGTATGAAACAACAGATAGTATGATTTGTTATGTGAGCTTGCATTGGGTAAAGGGGGTAAAGTTGATGGAGCAGAAGTGAAGCATGAGAGTAATCAATGGTATGGTATAGTATGAAAGGTGTAACCATGAAGAAACTGAGAAGACAGTAAAAAGTAACAGTAGTGAAAAAGTCATTGATCAAAAGGATGGTATAAGTGATGAGAGTACTCTTACTGGTGATGTGAATGTGAAGCAAAACAGGAAGGGGTTTTGTCTGATGGTAATATAAGAGAAAGAGTGAAAGTCTAGTGAAAAGGACAGAGGAAGAAAGAAGAAAAAGGCTGAACGTTGGAGAAGTTGGAATGGATGATAGTGAGGATGATAGAAAGAAATGTTGAAATAGAAAAGTAAAGATACAAGAGCTTTTTTTAGTTTCTTCTTGTATGTAGGTAATGAGTGAAAAAGTAGGAGAAAAGAGGGAGATAAAGAATGGGTATAAGAATGTATGTTTTTCTATTTCTCTGATTGATTGTATTGATTGTGATGGAGAATCTCCATTAGTTTCTATTAACGGCGGGGTAGAATAACAGCATTTGATTTTGTGTACAGAGGTTCATTCCGTTTAGTTTTTATGCATTTGTGTGTTGTTATACATTATTCTTCTTTTATATTCCCAGTATGTAAGAACTGAATTAAATGAATTGTACTGATTGAATGTAATTAAAGTAATTAAGAACTATAGTATTGAACAAGTATATGAATTGAGAGAAACGGTAAAAGCTGTGGTGAAAATGTGTGCATCC